>JASCZW010019745.1:0-13272 GCA_034211315.2 Aedes japonicus | reverse complement strand
ATGAGCGATGCAAATGACCCAGCCTAGTTCCTTCTACATTCATTATGTACCAAATGTCATTAATTTTAAGAATGATCAACAATATCATGTTGCTATTACCATGATCAATGCAACTGAAGCAATTAAGATAATATTAATCATCTTATAGTTGTTCACTTCCGCGTAATTTTCGATTTCTTGAACACCAGAGCATCATGAGTTCACTGGTTATGCTTAACAGATGATCTACACGATTTCGCGATCTAAACTTGGTTTAATTGAATCGATAAAGCAAGTAATACAGTCTGGATGTGCAGAAATAGATACACGTTACAAACTAACTGTTCACATAGCTAAAATAACAATGATTTTACAAGAAAATCGTAAACCCAATGATGGGTACATATTATTTTTGTATGTTCCCTACTACGGCCTGTTGTATCAATAACGTAGAAAAAAAGGTTGTTGTTGGTAAAATTTCGCGAAACGCATGAATTTGCGATTGTTTATATTCAAGTGGCTCATCTAAACACAAATCGAAGAGACAAAAATCATTGTGTAATAAATTATAATATTTTCAGTATTTAATAGCTGATAAATCATATATGAACAGGGCCTGATTTTGGGGGCAGGGCGTATTTGCTCTACATTGTGGGAACCCCACAAAAATCATCACTTATGATTTATATTTTCACTACGTCTAAACTATTTTTTACCGTGTATGACTCGATGTGACTCTCTTCTCCCTCACTGACCGCTAAACCGAATATTCATGATAAACAATCAGTGTGTGTTTCGTCCAGGGCTTGACCAGGCCCTACGTTGTGATTTATATGCTTGAGTTGAGAAACGCACGATGACAAACGAAAACAAACGGACTACTATGTCGATGATAATTTATTACCACCGAGAGGCAGCGTGCCAGCTCGGTGGGTAACGATACAACACTACAAACACCACTAGAACACCACTAAACTAAATACATCGATGTGTCGCTTTTATAGGTGACACGAAGTACGGATAATAGTGCCGTGCGCACCGCATCGCTACAATGGCGCATAGATACGGCGCGCCGACAGTGTTGTTTCACGCTGCCCACTTTAGCTACAATAATAGCATCAGGCTATCATTGCATGCTAGCCGTTCGCAATGGGTGGAAACAATACACGCTCCCGGGGGGACGCGTGTTTGGTGCTACTGAACAACAGCAAGCACGTCGTGTGCCGTTTGGGATCGAACAGTGTGTTCTCTCCCACCGCCGCGAACCGTTTGCTATTCTGCTTGTGCGTCTGTGAAACTGTTATCGTTTCGGCAACCATTTGTGAAAATTGGTGATTTGAAATAAAAAAAAATGGGCGATCGTCACGTTGTGCATAGAAATTATAAAAGTGGATCGGAGAAAAGAAAAATTCAAGATGAGCGGAACAAAAAGGTCGAGGAAGTGCTTTCAAAAACCCTGAAAATCAGTTCATTTTTTGCGGCGGGTAGTACTAGTGCAGCAGCGGGTGAATCCGAAACTGAGTCAAATGTTTTTCGGGATCCGGTACCCTTGCCGGTGCCCTCAGAAGAGGCTTCGAGCTCCAAGTCTATTGGTTCAGATTCAATTGCCAGGAAAGTGGAAGAAAAAGTCAACCCAAATTTTGAGAAGGATGTGGGAAAGTGGTCAAAACTAAGTGCTAAGGAAATTGATTACTGGATTGCAAAAGGTCCTAGTGAACTGCATAATTGTGATGATGAGCAAATGTTCGAAAATTTCTCGGTAAGCCAAGATAGAGGGGATGTTACAGGCTTCCGAAAATGCACAAAATCCTTGTTTTACCGAAAGCTCCAGAATGAAACAGTGTTCCGAAATTGGCTTTGTTTTTCGCCGGACAGCGGTAAGCTGTATTGCTTTTTTGCAAGCTTATGAACGTTTCATTGTCGAATTTTTCTGGTGATGGGTTCTGCAATTGGAAGCGCGCCCAAGAGAAATTAAGCTCACATGAAACATCGAAGGATCATTTGGAATCTTCAGTCGCCATTTCGTTGCGATCGGGAAAACTTGGTCTTGATCAAAGTTTAAAAAGAGAGGTAAGTTTTCGGCAGACAACTAATCGTCCCATTAAAAATTAGAAAGCTCCCATAAATTAATCAAAATTAACCAATAGTAAAAAAGGGTAGTACTGAGTGCCACCGTATATTTGACCGTGTTTAATTTGAAAACATTTTAATTTGACTCCCTGTTTATTTGCACTTTGTTCCAATTAAAAATGGTTCAAACGTCATTCAGCTCATGGAACAAAACGAAGTGAAATGGTAAATTGTGAAGCGGAACGCAGAATAAAAACAAAACAGCAAATAAGGTTGCCAGGATCATGGTTTTATTGTTACTGGAAGCTCAAATTGAAAATTTACTCTGGTAATTTTGATGAGATGTTATTCAAATCAGCGGGGGTCCACAGTAGCAATTAATAAATCAACATTTTCCATTAGTAAATCAAAAAGATCATGAATCAATAAAAACTTCCATAAAAATAGATTTTCGTTCCATAAAAAAGTCAAAAAAGCAATAATTCTTTAAAAAAATCAAATTTACATTAAAAAAAAACAAAACCTTTACAAAAAATAGAAAATACATAGAAAAGAAAATATGAAAAAACAATAAAAATAATCAAAATTTACCATAAGTAAAACACCAAAAGTTCAAGGAAAGTATAAAAAGCAGAAAAACCAAGTAATTTTTCCTTAACATAAATGATTGTTTGCTTGAAATTGAATCGATGCAACGAAGTGAGCTACGCTCCCTACTGCATCAAAATTTCAGGGTGATTCAACTACACCACATAAGATCAGTGTTTTGGGTTATATATTTAAGGATTAAATATTATATATTTATTTATTTAAAGAATTAAATGACGATTTATGATTCATTTCTTGTAATTTTAACTTAAATTATAGTTTTTTTGATAGTTTTTCATGAGAATAGTTGATTTTTTATGGAATTTTTCTAATAATTTATGAAAACTTCGTATTTCTCTCGACTTGGAGGTTTTAATTTCATAATGAAATTTTTGAGTATTTTCTCGCTTTTTCGGAACTTTTATGGAACATAAATTGATTGTTTATGGAAACATTTGATTCACTAATTGTTTTATTGATTTGTTTATTGATATTCTTGATTTCATTATTGCTATTATCCCTTTTTCTTTTGGTAATTTTTGATTTTCTTACGGATAGTTTTAATTTTTTAATGAGTCGTTTATATTTTAGCCGTAAGATTTTTATTATTATAACAAATGGAGCATAAGATACCCATTATCCAAATCTTATAATTCTCACAGGAACAACAGATGGCAAGCTACTGGCGAGATGTCTTGAAGCGAGTGGTGAAAGCCATTACGTTTTTGTCGGAACGTGGTTTAGCGTTTCGTGGAGAAGACGAGCTGTTTGGTTCGTCCAAAAATGGGAATTTCATGGGAATTCTCGAGCTAGTTTCAGAATTTGACCCATTTTTAGCTCAGCATATCGAGAAGCACGGCAATAAGAGGAGTGGGCACGCCAATTATTTGTCTTCTACAATTTGCGACGAGATCATCGACCTTATGGCAGATAAGGTATTTGCGGTTATTACTAGCCGAATAAGAATAGCAAAATACTATTCAATTTCCGTCGATTCTTCTCCCGATGAATCTCATATTGACCAGCTGACAGTCACAGTGAAATATATGGAAGGAACTAGCCCCGTTGATCGATTTCTAACATTGATTCCGAATTGCGGTCATGCGGGTCAGCAGATGGTTGATGCACTTCTCGAGTTTTTGAAAAAACACGAGATTTCCAGGATTGCCGAGGACAGTCTTACGATAACGCGCCGAACATGCCGGGAAAATACAAGGGCATGCAAGCGTTGGTTTTGCAAAAAAAACCCATATGCTTTTTTCGTTCCTTGTTGCGCTCATTCGTTGAATTTAGTTGGAAAGGCCGCAGCCAATACCTGTTCATCTGCTGTGGATTACTTCAACTTTGTTCAAAACCTGTTCAACTTTTTCACGGGCTCAACAAGTCGATTCCAGCTATTGACTGAACATCTCTCCAAGACCGAACGGAAGTATACGGTGAAAAACCTAAGTGACACTCGATTGTCGTGTCGGGCTGATGCAACGAAAGCATTGCTTCACGGGTATTCTGAAATCAAATCCGCTCTTTTGACCATTGCTGAGAATGCAGAGGAGAAGGATCTAGTAAAAAATGAAGCACTGTGTCTCTTCAATAAGATGTCACAACTTGAAAATGCGATTTACACCTAGTTCTGGTGCGACATACTGGAAAGATTCGACGCCACTAGTCAGTTTCTCCAAAACCCGGCCACAGCTTTGAAACCAGCAGTCAACTCAATTATCAGTTTGATTGAATACGTTGAATCCAAACGAGCAAAATATGATGAATACGAGTCTAATGGCAAGAAGATGTCAGGCACGGAGAGCTACCGGAAGACGCGATTGCGAACAAAAAACGTTCGACTTAATGAGCTAGGTCGGGCCAAGCAAGCTGAAACTGTTTCAACACAATCTCCAAAGGAAAAATTCAAAGCTGATGCCTTTTCTCCTGTTATTGATCAGCTTAAAATTTCATTGGCAGAGCGTGCTGAAGCATATAAACAGGTAAAGATAATTACTGGCTTATGTCTTTTATCAAATCTTTGACTTTTTTCTCTTGTCTCATTTATATTTTCCAAAGGTGACAAATTTATTCGAATTCCTGTCGGATTTGGATGCGTCCCCGTCAGCCTTAGAAGAGGGAGCAAAAAGGTTGGTTGAAACGTACCCTGCTGACCTTGGTCCGGAGTTAACCAACGAGCTCATCCAACTCGTTTCATTCGCAAAGCAAAGCCGCTACACTCATAACGAGCCAGTAGAGTCGTTCCTCTACAATTTAATTATGAAAAATGACTTGCGTGCCACTTTTCCTAACGAAGAAGTTGCATTGCGAATTTACCTAAGTATTATGGTATCAAACGCAAGTGGTGAGCGGTCATTTTCAAAAATGAAATACATCAAAAATAGGCTGAGGACATCGATGACTAACGAAAGGCTCGTGAATTTGACTCTGTTAAGCATTGAAAACAAGATCTTGAAAGAAATAAGTGTTGACGATATAATTGACTCATTTCAGCTAGCAAAGTCTCGCAGGAAGCCCTTTAAAACTTAAAGTTGTATTTTAACCATACATTTTGATTATCAACCAATAAAAATCATCATCAGAAAATGTTTAGACACAGTATTCTTTTTTTTTAAATTTACATCAAGAAAAGGGCCCCCACACTTCTTTGGCCCCCGGGCCCCCTCAAATGTAAGTCCGGCCCTGATTGTAAGTATGACTAATCCTCCAAAACTGTCTTCGTCTTCTCAACAGAATGCGACTGAAATTTTGGTATATTGCCAAAATTTCAATCGCATGAAAAGCCCAGCCAAAATGAAAGAAATTCAACAAAAACTTCTAGCCTCTTCTTTCAACGTTATTCTGGCAACCGAAACAAGCTGGGATGAAAGCGTAAAAAGCGAAGAAATTTTTGGAAATAAATTGAATGTATTCCGGTATGACCGTAATTTGCAACATAGCAATAAAAAATCTGGAGGTGGAGTTCTCATTGCCATCAATGCAGACTTTACTTCTCAAGAACTAAAAACTATCAAGCACAAAGAATTTGAGCATGTCTAGGTTAAAGCACTCATTGCTGATGAAACACATATTTTTGCATCTGTGTATTTCCCACCCGAACATGCCAATAAACAATCTTTCGAATTATTTTTTCAAAATGTCGAAATTATCACGTCGAATATGGAACCAGAAGTAAAACTGCATATTTATGGTGACTTTAATAAACGGAATGCGAACTTCATCCCTGACATCGAAAATGAATCAATTCTACTCCCAGTCGTAGGCGAAGACGAAACTTTACAATTCCTATTCGACCAAATTTCACATTTTGGCTTGCATCAAATTAATCATATAAAGAATCAGCAAAATGCTTTTTAGACCTCTTATTTACGAACTGCACTGAAGACTTTTGTGTGAGTACTTCATTGTCACCTCTATGGAAAAATGAAGTATTTCACACAGCAATTGAATATTCAATCTTCGTACATAATACTCACACTTCAGCGACTGGGACTTCGAGGAAGTGCCGGAATATCAAAAAGCAAATTACGAAGAAGCAAAACGTAGACTATGTACAATAAATTGGCAGAATATAATAAGTATTGAAGGAAATGTCAACACTGAAGTAGGCAAATTTCATTCAATTATTCAGTACCTTATTTCAGAAACTGTACCAATGAAAAGAAGAAGGCGAACCCAAAACAATAAATTACCAGTGTGGTTCAATCCACATTTGAAACATTTAAAGAACAAAAACAAAAAGCACACAAATTATATAAAAGCAAAACTCTAGCACAAATTTGCAAAACTATTATGACATATGCAACCAACTTAACACGGCCATTAATTCTGCACATGAAGAATATAATCGTAAAGTCGAAACTGAAGTCAAATCATGTCCTAAGAATTTCTTCAATTATGTAAAAACGAAATTGAAAAATAGCAATTTCCTCAAGAATGTATTTTGACGGAAATGTAGGTGATAATCCTTCTGAAATCTGCAAGCTTTTTGCAGATTTCTTCCAAGAAGTATACACTACATTCTCCGAAGAAGACTCGTGATCGCGACTTCTTTGCATTCATTCCTGAATTTTCCAACAATATATCTGTAAATCAATTACCTCCTCACGAAATTCTCAATGCACTAAAAAACTTGGACGCTTCTAAGGGACCAGGCCCAGACGGTATTGCACCCGTATTTTTAAAGAACCTTTCAGACGAACTTGCCCTCCCTTTAGAACTTCTCTTTAATATGTCTCTTAAGAGCGGAATATTTCCCACCATTTGGAAATCTTCTTATTTGGTTCCGATTTTCAAATCAGGCACGAAAACAGACATCCGCAACTATCGTGGAATTGCCATTATCTCTTGCATCCCAAAACTTTTTGAATCTCTCGTGAATGAAAATATTTTTCAGCAAGTAAAAAATCAAATTACAAGCAAACAGCACGGCTTTTTCAAAGGTCGCTCAACCACTTCTAATCTTCTTGAATTTGTAATTTTTATTTTGAATGCAATGGACAATGGCAAGCACTTTACACTGACTTCAGTAAAACATTTGACCGAATCCACATACCATTATTACTCTTCAAATTGCAAAGAATTGGAATGGAACCTGGACTGTTAAATTGGCTGCAGTCATATTTAACGCATCGCGAACAAATTGTTCGTTTTCAAAATAAACTTTCAGAATTTATCTCTGTCACCTCGGGGATCCCTCATGGTTCACATTTAGGCCCACTTCTTTTTATTTTGTACATAAACGACATATCCTACATACTTAAAAAAATCCAAATACTGATATATGCAGATGACATGAAGCTCTTCATGGAAATAAACAATTCTAGTGACGCAGAAGCATTCCAGAACGAAATTAACTTATTCAACACATGGTGTAGCAAAAGCTTACTTCAACTTAACGTGAAAAAATGTAACTCAATAGTATTTAGCAGAAAAATCGAAACACCTCGTACGGAAATATTTTTAGGAAACCAAAAAGTAGAAACATGCAAAATAGTAAGGGACTTAGGCGTTACCCTAGACTCTAAACTCACTTTTTGTAGAACATTACAACACTATTATAAGTAAAGCAAATAGCATGCTAGGCTTCATTAAGAGGTTCAGTCACAATTTTCAAGATCCATATACTATTAAAATATTATACATTACATATGTCAGGCCAATTCTGGAATACTGCAACCTAGTATGGAACCCGTACTGTTCCATACACGACGAACGCATAGAATCCGTCCAAAAGCAATTTCTTTTATATGCCCTAAGGAAATTGAATTGGACTGTATTTCCACTACCATCTTATGAAGCACGCTGCATGCTTATCAATTTACAGACACTTAAAGAACGCCGCGAATCTGCAATGCTTTTCTACGTCAATGACATTATTTCACAACGCATAAAATCAGAAGAACTACTCTCGCAATTGAACTTTTATAGTCCCAGTCGGCATCTTAGAACACGGAAATTATTCTTAGAAAAGTCATACAGAACTAATTATGCAAAAAATGGCCCCATTAATCGAATGATGCGCCAGTATAACTTACATTGCGAAATCATCGGCATCACTATGTCTAAAGAACAAATAAAATGTCGTCTAAAAGACAACAGAAATAATGTATAGTATGTAAGAAGAACACTGTAACCATTGTATGTAGTCTACATAGCATGACGAAATAAATAAAAAAAAAAAATAAACATAGTTGAAATACAAGAGAAAAATCAGCACTCCAAGATAACTGCCTTGGGGAATGCCGGACAGGGCGCGGAACGAAGAGGACAGCTCATCGCCAATTTAAACCTTGAGTGTTCTGCCACAAAGGTACGATTTGAACCAGTGAAGCAAGGAGACGGCAAAGCCAAGTCTTTCCAGTTTTGCCACAGCGACGTCATGGTTGATTCTGTCGAAGGCAGCAGAGAGTTCCATGTAGACAACGTCCGTTTGTGAACCAGCTGAAATCCCATCCATGATGAAGGAAGTGATTGATAGAAGATTTGTGGTCGTTGAACGCTTCGGCATGAATCCATGTTGATCTTTGCTGATATATTGCTTCACGTGGAAAAATACGGGTTCCAAAATGGTCAGTTCAAACAGCTTAGAGGCTGCGCACATGCTCGAAATTCCGCGATAGTTATCAGCATTTCTCCTAACTCCCTTCTTATGTATGGGAAATATGAACGCTTCCTTCCATAGTGTTGGAAACTCACCGGTCGTCAATGCTGACCGATAGTTGTGGCATAATGGTGCAGCCCGCGAAGCAATGCAATGTTTTAGAAACACGCTGCTTGCCGTCTTCAACTTGTTTGCCGCAGCAACAATGTCCGCATCGTTGATAGGGATTGCGTTGAAATACCGGTCAGACAAAGGGACGTTATTCGAAGCAACTTCGATTCGCTGTGGCTGGAGAGCATCGTTATGGAAAACATCTGCAAACTTTTCCGAGAACATGCTACAGACGTCGACCACGGACTCAGCGATAACCCTGTTGATGGATGAAGGTAAACCGTTTTCCATGCGTTGCTCATTGATGTGTCGCCAGAACACCTTAGGATTATGCTTCAGTTTGCTTTGCAGCTTGCGTTGGTGGGCCGGGAAGCAGCAGCTTGTATCGATAGTTGAGTGTCACGTAATGGTTCCGTAATGGTATCGACTGGTGTTTCGAAAACCTTCGATTTTAGCCTGCGCAAGACATCTGTCAGCCATGGTACTTTTTTCGAGGCTGGAGTGGAGAGACTTTCTTTGGAACTTGTCTGCCGATCAAGTAGCTCAAGATGTTCAATTTGCTATCAATGAAAACGCGATCAGTTTAGAATTTTATGTCACTTGAATATTTTTGTGCCCTTAATTTGGATGTTTTAACCACATAAACAAGTGACATAAACGCTCAGGTTGGACGGAAGGCAATGTTCAGATTGTTGATTGATCCAAACAACGAGCATGGCCTTTCAAAGAGACAATTCGGATTCCAAAAAGCGGTCTCAACGGTGGAAGCAATCCGGATAGTCGTGCAGAGCGCAGAGAAGGCATCAGAGCAGAAAAAGAGAGGCAATCGGTTCTACGCCGTCAAAAACGCTTTTAATAGCACCAGCTGGAGGCTATCAGCACAGCACAGCACAAAACGCATGTTCTTTGCAACCTGTGCACAGGTAAGCAGTTATTTCCAGAACAGAATCCTGGTATACGTAACGGGATTGAAGTGATGTGATGTGATAGGAAGCCACCACCAGTGCAGGACTTGTCATGACGTACAGTTCCTCCTAATGGCAAGATCAAACTGAACATACCTGTAATCCTCACTATTCCGTTGTATGAAGGGCCTAAAACGGGGATGTGGACCCGTAAGCAGAAGCACGAGTCTTGACAGACAATCCCTACTGAGCCCTTGCGGCACGTCAAGCCGGCCAGTTCAGCGTAAGGGTGCAGTTATTTCCAGAACAGAATCCTGGTATACGAAACGGGATTGGGGCATAAATCTATCAGGGTTACGGTGGGAGTATCACAAGGCTCGATTATCGGCCCAACGCTCTGGAACGTGATGTACGATGAAGTACAATTGTATACTATCTCTCTTTCTCTCATGGAAATATTACTAAATTTTCGTAAAAGGTGGATCTATTCAATTTTATAAACATTTCTGTGAGAGAAAAAGAGATAGTATACAATTGTACTCAAAAATTGAGTACAATGCAACGGGGGTGAATGGTGTTGAGATCGCCGGATTAGCAGATGACGTCGTCCTAACGATAAAGGGCAAGACGTTGGAAGAGGTCGAGATGCTGAGGCGAATGACACCATTGAAACGTAGATGACTGGAGCAAAACTGCAGCTGGCTCATCATAAGACGGAGCTAGTGCTGGTTAGCAATCGCAAAGCTAACTGATATCATCGTCGGGGGACACGCAATTCCGACAGAGTATGCATCAAAGTAGCTGGGGGTTATGGCCGATGACTGCTTGAATTTCAACGCGCATGTCGACTACTCCTGCGAAAAGGCGGCGAAAGCGGTCAATGCGATAGCGAATATCATACCGAAAGTTGGTGGGCTGAAAAGCAGCAAAAAGCGATTCTGAGGTATGGAGTCCTAGCCTGGGTCGCGGCACTTATAACTGAGCGTAATCGTGGGAAGCTGAACAGGCTGAATTTTGTCGGATTCAGTATGCGTTATCACTGGCATGATGCCCATTTGCATCAACCTGGTCGAGGACGTCGAATGCTATTAGCGGAGGGATACCACCCAGACAACCACAAGTCGTATAACAGTGTTGAATTACTATCGTTTATTCCTATACTTTTAGTCAAAATCGCAATTACTTGTGGCCTTTATCGTATTATGTTTAAGTTAAATCGTAAAGAATGCAAATTTTTGACTTCTATGCGATGTGTCATTTATTCATCGTACTGCGTCACAAACTTAATCGGATATACATCGCTAACCTTTTTAAATCGAATTTGTTATTACATATTGAATGAAATTTGCACGTATATGGCCTCCACTTTTGCACGTATAAGCCATATTTTTGCATTCTATACGATTTGTTTACTTACATATATGTTTGTATATCATAAAAACAACTTTCAATATACGTGCATTTTGGTTGTCTGGGCAGACATTCGAGGAATGGACCAGAATCGTCAGAATAGACTTGTTGGCTAAATGGCAGCAAGAGTGGGACAAGGCTGTGAACGGAATGTGAATCCACCGGCTCATCCCAAATGTGTCAGTTTGGGTGAATAGGAAGCATGAAGAGGTGAACTGCACAGTTGCTGTCCGGGTACGGCTGCTTTTGGAAGTATCTGTATTGGTTTGGTCACGTTTCATCACCTTTTAGCCCGGAGTGAGCGAACCTGGAGGAGACACCGGAGCACATCGCCTTCGAATGCCCTAGGTTCGAATAAGTACACAGGGATATGCGCGGAACAGATGTGCCGCGGAGAAGACACATGGAATGCTGTCTATAGAGCAATAACGAGGATACACTCCGAGCCGCAGCGGAAGTGGCGAAGTAACCAACGATTCAGCGTCGCTGGCTAGGGCCACTGCAAGTCAGTACAAAGCAACCACTGAGTGGTCTGGGGTCGTCGGGGGCGAGCGAACTGGAAGTCATACTCCACTCAGAACTCAGAGTGAGCTGTTTTGGGGCGAATTTCCACCGCTGGGGAACTCTTCGTCGGCGTAGGGTAAACTTACCTTCGGGGACTACTCGAGTCGATTGCGTCACGATGTGAGAGCTAAGCGGCTCATCTTGGTTCTTGGAAGAACTTCCACTGCCGGGGAATCCTCCGTCGGAGTAGGGTACACCCACCATCGGGGACTACTCAAGTCGATTGCGTCAAGATGTGGGAGCTAAATGGCTCAGGAAGTGGGAGTTAAACGGCTCAACCGAAGTATGTGAGAGCTGAAAGATGGAGGAAATGGAAAGTAGAGCAGAGGTCCAGCAACGCCGATGTATAATTAAGAATTAAGAAGCGAGTGTCCCACGATGGTGATCGTGAAGGAGAGCACGTCATGACGGCCGGCTATTCCACATCGGTACATGTCTCGATGGGTACATGAAAAAGCCTCCAGTTAGGGCTGAAAGCATAGTAGTCGCTTAACCGTGGTCCCTCGGGAAGAAGGCAAACAGAAAATAAGGAATGATTTTAGTGGTTAGGCACAAAAGCGAGTCCCATTACCGCAGTCACAAGCGGCATCGAGCGGCCAGGGTCGAATTGAAACGAGAGATAAGACTGAATCAGCTATGTCCAGAAAATCTGAACGCTCGATCCAAAGACGTAGCGACATACACTGTACGGTGAGGTAGCAAAAGTAATGCTGAGGGTACGCAAATCTCGAATGAAAAGCTCTTGCAGTGATGAGAGGGTTAAAGGTGAAGTAGGCACCGGATGGAATTCCTAACGTGGCTCTGAAAGTGTCGATTCAGGCGTTTCCGAACATGTGTCGAAGGAAAGTCTCCGAGGGATCCAGCATCGCATTGGCCAATATGCCTGCTGGAAATGCTCGGGAAACTCCTGAAGAGAATCACCCTCAAAAGGTGGACGAAATTTACCGAGAGCGAATACAGGCTATCGAATATGCAATTCGGTTTCCGGAAACGAAAGTCTACGGTGGAGTTGTTCAAACAGAAGCGAAGAGGCAACCGATACTGCACCGTTGAGCATTAAGAACGCCTTCAATAGCGTCAGCTGGGAGACTATTGCCGGATCGGTGAACATCACGGTGGGAGCTCCGTAATGTTCCATCCTTGGCCCGACACTTTGGAATAAGGTGTACAACGGGGTGCTGACGCTGAAGATGCCCAAAGGCGTAGTAATCGTTGGATTTGCAGACGACATCGTATTGTCAGTGACAGGCGAAGCACTGGAAGAAGTGAAAATTGTGGCGACCGAAGCAATCGGAACAATTGAAAACTGAATGCAGGGGGCGATGGTGCAGATAGCTCGCCACAAAACGGAGGTGCTCTTTAGGAACAACAGCAAAGCGGTGAAGTGAGCAGAAATCGTCTGTTGGTACAACAAGGATATGGTTTTAGCGGGATCCGAAGTCGGCCTTTTCTGAAGGTCGACCCTGATCACACTCTGACACAGTGCCTTTTGTGTTGGGTTAGTTCATAAGGATTTCCATCAAACTACTATCATTTTTATGT
>JASCZW010019744.1:0-13279 GCA_034211315.2 Aedes japonicus | reverse complement strand
TTTTACATTTTACATTTTACATTTTACAAATTACATTTCGCATTTAATATTTTACCTTATAGATTTTACATTGTTTACATTTTACATTTTACATTAACATTTAAACTTTACATTTTACATTTTACATTTTTCATTTTACATTTTCCATTTTACATTTTCCATTTTACATTTACATTTACATTTTACATTTCACATTTTACATTTGACATTTTACATTTTACATTTTACATTTTACATTTTACATTTTCATATTATTTACATTTTACATTTATTTACATTTTATATTTTATTTTACATTACATTTATATTTTACATTTTACATTTACATTTACATTTTACATTTGTTTTTAAATTTTACATTTTACATTTTACAATTTACATTTTACATTTTTTTTACATTTACATTTAATATTTTACATTTTACATTTTACATTTTCAAGTCAAATTTTCGAATATGATTTTTCTCTGCTGTTAACTTATTTTTCTTAAAATTTTTGGGAAGTTGTTTTTTAAAACTTAATATTGAAATAACACATAAACAAATTAATATTTCATTGTGTACACATTTTGATTTAAAGCTTAAAACGAACATAAACATAAGGACTGTTAATTTTAAGGAAACTTTTTAACGTGAGCTTTGCTCAATTTGGATCAAATTTGCTTCGTTGGGTAATTCAATATGCTGATAAAAAATGTTTTATCTGGGTAAAAATTGCATCAGTTTGTTTTATTTTGTTCGCTTTTTACTTATTTATTTTGGTCGGCCTATTTCCTCACATGGTGCCAATCACCGACGCCGGAGACGACTCCACCACCTGGACCCTACCTAACGACTCATGATTTATGAGCCGGGACCAACAGGTTTACTTTCCTTCGAAGGAAAGACGTGACCTGTCAGTTTATTTAAATGGAGTGGGTGATAAGGACACTAGAGTTTTGATGATTCAAAAGTACTACGAGGAACTGCTTTGTAGACATATTCCACTAATTTTGAACAAATTCGAAAACTGGTGTGCACATAATCATCAAAATTTTGGAGAGAAGCATACTGTGGAAGATCTGCTAAATTCCAGAATCAGAAGCGGCAATGCACTCTCATGTTGTTTGAAACCTACTCCTTGCATCGCTATGTTGACCTTCTTGTGCGTTGTTCGTCAACCTACTCCAGACCCTCTGAAATTAAATTACATTTCAACCAGAGTCCTAGTAGTACACGTGCAGAATGGCGGAGTGATGGTTGTCTTCAACAAGCGCAATAACAGTTACTAGAAAAATTGAGAGGAAATGTCCCGCTTAGCATAATGTTAGAGGACATTGCTCCTGATGACATCTGATACAGTTGAGTAGTATGGTGTCTGGTTTTACACCTCCTGACCATTTGTACTTTGATCGTTACCTTCAAGCAGTTGCGCCAGAAGAGAATGGCTGCGCGGACAATATATCCTACTGAATATCCGCATTTCCAAAAGATAGAGCAGATGTGTAATCCACGGGTTTCTGAACAAGCTGCGCATTCGGCTTTATTCTACTGTGCTGCAGTGTGAATGGCTCTTTAAGTATGGTTCCGTTTTTCCTGTGACGTAGAGTCACGTTTCATCTCTGGTTGTACCGTCAATGATTCCAAAACCTGAATTCGTCGTTGGAAAAAAGGGAGTAAACCCTTGACGGTTTCCTTGTCTTAAGCAGACGTGTGTTCCTCCCAACTATGCCGGGTTGTAGGGTCCAATCAAGAGCTTACGAGTTTCACTAATTGCAAACCCTTGTATTCAGCTGTCTCCACTACCTGGTTTAGATTCTGAACAGCCCTATTGAATGCTTCTACTAGCCGTTGTAGCTCGCTGACAGATTCTTTTGCAAGAGAAGGAAGTTTAACAATGATTGAACTTATCGTTTCCTTAGCATTTTACTGTCATTGTATTGTTAAAGCAACGTATCCCACGTAATTTTGTAGTTGGCCGCTGTGATTTTTAGAGGATCATGAAAAGCCCTTGCCTCTCCACCCAAGTAATCTTAAAGTTAGTGGAGCGTCTGAACAGGTGGTAGATCAGCCATATGGTGAATAAGGGAAACGTAGATGTCGCTTAAACTGAGCCATCGATATTCCCGTCGAAGCAGCTTAGTTTTATTTGGGACAGACGAACATGTTCCACCTCACCATGTTGAGAACTATGATCTCCTCAGATGGTTTGATTTTGATCACTGACACCCTGTTGATAGACTGCATTGGTTTGACTAACATTAGTATCTCGTTTGAAATCACAAACAAATCGTCGGATGACACTGAACGTCACGCAAAATCCTTTGAGTCTTGCCTTCAATCTTTTCAGGTCTTGGGATGCTATCGTGAAGTCTCACAGAATTTGTGCAAATCCGAATGGCGGAAAGATTCGTGGATGTAGTTTCAAAAGATTGGCCTGCTTCGGTTGAACATATCCCGTTCATCTTACCTGTAGAGAAATCACTTCTCACTTCCGAAAGCCGATCAGATCTGCGAAACCCGGATATCCACCAGTGACCGGATTACTCACCTATGCGGAGATGTCCTTTTGCGGTAACAGTTGGGATGTGAAAAAGGACGAGTGACGGTGTCGAGTGATCTGGTGCTCTGCGAGGGCTGTTGCCTTGGTGACTCTGATGGCCTCTCCGATCATGTATGAGCATTGCCGATTCACATCTCTAATCATAAGGTGACTCTGAGCCATACAGAAGATCCAAAATTGTTAACAATATCGCTCTTCCACGAGCATGCGCTCGTGCCAGACTCCAAATCGATCTAGTGAATCAAAAAAGGGCAGAAAGGACGCATGAAGTATGCAACAATTCAACTACGGCTGTACCACACCTTACCAATCAGACCAAGGCCGGTGTGGCCTCTACTGTACACAGAAGTTGTCTCCATTGTAATCGGTCCTTGGCTGTACCTCGCCAGCCTTGCTGCCTGCGGAGAGTCCGCAAGTTGCTTTTTACTTGATCGATCCGCCTTGCTCGTTGCATGCCTTTTTTTCCTTGTACCCGTTGACTATGGCTATACATATACTGTAAAGCTAACCTAGAGAAGCACAGATTACGCCAACAGCCAGACTTGCATTTACACCTGCATTCGTTCCAAACAGCAAATTCAATTCGTCTTCAAACAAGTGATCCAGTACATCAGAGGGGGAATACAGTAATACAGTATCGA
Source organism: Aedes japonicus (assembly GCA_034211315.2). Taxonomy (NCBI): domain Eukaryota; kingdom Metazoa; phylum Arthropoda; class Insecta; order Diptera; family Culicidae; genus Aedes; species Aedes japonicus. Next base: position 10,098 of record JASCZW010019744.1, on the reverse strand, counting down.
AATGGGCTCAGTCAAAGCTTTGACCAGTGATTCTTGGAGTATAAGGCTTGCGTCCGTATGAAAATGTAGCCAGTTTTTGTCGAGAAGGGTAATTTTATTGTAGTGGAGCAACAACAGAAACCAGCTTCGGCTGGGCTAATATCTAAATTTAAATTTACCCCACCAAAAGTTCAAATATTATGCAGTCTTGCCCAAGCTTGAATAGCGTCGTCGTTGTCAAGCAACTCCCTCCAAATAGTTGGCATGCGTTTGGCTAGGTCGTGGTCCCATACGTCGTGCAACCCGTGTGATGATCGGCCAGCTCGCTCTTACACCCTTCTTCTTCTTTAGCATTTCAAGCTTATTGCTTTCACAGTTAGCCTATTGCTTGCTCTCAACTTAGTGTTCTAGATGCACTTCCACAGTTATTAATTGAGAGCTTTCGATGCCAGGTACATTTTTGCATTAGTATGATTGTGTGGCAAGTACAATCATACGCTATGCCCAGGAAGTCGAAAAATTTTCCTCAACGAAGAATTCCTAGACCAGACCGGGAATCGAACCCAGCCACCTCCGGCATGGTGTTGCTTTGTAGCTTTTTTTTGTTTTTTTTGTCTTGATTATCGAGATTTTCATCGGTTCTTGTAAACTAATGACCGGTTGCCTTCATGAATCTTCCTCTAGTTGACTGAAGGACAAAGCCTTGCTCTCTGTACAGCCAGTAGCGATGGCTGCATTGATAATCACACCGTCTTATGATGGCACAGATCCTTTATGTCCAGTAAAGGACTTCTTACGATGGCTACTAACCTTTCAATCGATAATAATTTCTCCATGGCACAGGCTCATTCAGCTCATACAAAAGATCTTTGAGCTTAGCGCAATAGTTAGATTGGCTACCAGGTCTGCCTCAACGCACATCCTAACCAACGACTCACCGGTGAATAGAATCCGGCTCAAAGGACGAGTTTTTGTTGGGATACCTTCAAGATCTCGTCCTATGTCACACTTCAAATTACCTTTCGAATCCTTCTGTTGGGAAACCTGTCTCCTTCGCAGATTCTTTATGTAATGTGGCGTTCTTTTCTGTCTTTGATGAACAAATCTTCAGTAAATACCACGGACTTCACAATCTACCCCTTATTTCTAATAAAACTACTAACATTCACTTCATTTATTTACTTACTTAATCTGAACAAACAACAATAGACAAATTGAATGGAGGTTAGCCCTTCGTATACAAGTCACGAGCAGTGGCAGTTGAATACTAAAATTCCAAACGGTTCTCCTCGCAGCAGAACGATTCTCCCGCTATCGGGTGATCATCGGTGAGACCGTTCCAGTTGTTGAGTGGTCAACTGAGTAGCCGAAAAAATCGTCGCTGAATTCAACAGAATTATACTTGTTTTCAAAATTAATGTAGACTACCATTTGTAAAGGAATAAAGTTTTTGATCGTTTTTTTTTAATCAACGTAACTCAAAAAAGTAAAGACTTTCATAAAAGTGATGTATGGGTGGCTTTTAGAAAAATGCCTTAAGTTAGAATGACCGAAAAAAATCATTTTTTTTATTGCATTAAAAAATAGTAAATTTTCCGTAAAATACGCTCCTGAAACGCTTTTTTCAAAACTCGAACTCCAAGTGTTTCATTTCATCGTTTTTCGAAGACGCCTTCTTCACGCACAGACCGATAATTAAAACTTTCAATGCGTTTTTCTCAAAACAGCATTTTCGGAGTTTATGCCGGTGATAACTCAAAAACTAATTATTCGATTAAGATGAAACTTATACGATTTCTATATTATAGTTTTGTCTTTAAGATGAATTAAAAAGAATTGTAATATTTTATTATTAAATATGGAAAAATGTGACAAAATGGCGGATAAAATGTGGATTTTTTCAAAAAAGTTACTTCAAAAGTGCAAGTTTCATTTTTAATTTATTTTTTTAATTCATCGACTAAATGTCAATGTATTTAATGTACTTTTTTTGGGTTAGCAGCTTTCAGATCGAAACTGCGACCAAAAGAGCCAGCACACGCAAAATACATCGACTTTTTCAACGCACTCTAACGGCCACCATTTTGTTGAAAAAAAAAATGAGAAAAATCTTTTTGCTAACTACATGGATACACTTATATTTGTAAAACGAATCGTTTGGTTTGAGTTAAAACTTCCCCTTGAACTTTTGTTTTCAATAATTAGTTTTTTTTCTCGTTCTAACTGTATATATAAAATTGTGAAAAATGTTATTTCAATAATATGGTCTTAAACACCCCTATAGAATCCAATAAAATTTAGCAGTCATAAAAGATTGAAAGGATTGAACGTTTGAAAAAACACAATAATCATTTAGACTAACATTTGAAAAGGGTCAAAAACATTAAATTTCCTTTGACATCAGTAAAACAGAACCAAAAGTGTGCGTCATACATAACTGCTTGTCCGGATATACCTTTTTTAAGGGGCGATTGCATGGCTTCGTATATATTTGGAGGTTGGTGGATAGAAGGACAGAAGAAAGGTTACGATTTGTTACAGAATGTGTAAAAAGTATGAGAGAAATTGTGATAGAGGCGAGCTGATAAATCGAAACGAATAGCGGACTTAATATTTTAATACATAGTCTTTAAATGGATATGCATCAAGTCTAATCTAATTCAAAAATCGTAATTTGATAAGACTTGATGCATATCCATTTAAAAACGATTCAAATATGATGTTATATGTTATGAATTTTCGAATTACTGTTTATGTAAATAATAACTCATATGTTTTTACTCGGTAAAGCTTATATTTTATTAATTTTTTATATTAACATCTTTACGTATTAGTAATTAACAAAGCTACATATATTGAATATAAAAATCTATCACATACAAAGTGATTCTTTTTGAATAATCCTTTGAATCTGAAAATCTTTTAGCTAAAATTTGATTTTCTGATAAAGGTGCAAAGCAATGAACCTGTGTAACAGGTATTGTGTTAACGTGGCTATAGAACTCTTCAATTTCTTCTGACATTATTGCATATTGTTCAGCTGGTATGAAGCAGAAATTCAGTTTTGTAATACTTTTATTTGAATGTTCAACTGCCCAGTCATATAGTTCACGGGGAGTTTTGATTGTGTTTCCATAATCTTGAGCAAGGCTTGCTCTCTTTGCCATTCGCTTGAGCGTACCACCAATAGCACTACAGGGACCTTTCACATGATTCGTTCCAATCCAAACATGGACTATAAATTGCACTTACTGAAAAAGTTATGAAAGGTCGCTGCTCCATCTGACAGAAAAAAAGTTTTTGAGTAATATATTGAATTTTGTTTAAGGGGTAAGGCCACTGTAACGGCCCAAAAAAAAAGGTTTTTTCACCAATTTTTTGCTCCCGAAATTGAAGGTATTTGAAAAAAAACTTTTAATGGTGTTATCGGGCGTACATTAACCTTTATTATCAAATTTTTTAACAGTAAAAAAAAAACAAAATGGCGGTTCCACAGCTATCTTCCCGGGACATGTTTTGCTTCCAGGGCTCCGCGGCACGCAGCACCACTGGTGCACTTTGAGTCTAGAACAAAAAAAAACCATTAATCTAGAGGGCTGTAGCTAGAGAATGTCGATCGGATTTTAAAAAATATCAATTTTGTGGATTTGGCGTGCGTTTGAAAAAAAATTGATTTGTGACGAAAAAAACGGCAAGTTTTTGTTAATAAAAAATCAATAAATAAAGTTCTTGAAAATTCCGATCGAACATTCTCAAGATAATGTAAATGTTCACATCTGGTTAAAATTTCAAGTAAAAAAAATGAAAATTGTTCGAGTTATGCTGCGTGCCATTTTTGAAAAACGATGTTTCGAGAAAAACGCGTTTAAAGTTTTTGTTTTGATTTGCATGTCCCCCTTCAGTTTCCTAAGGAACAACAATTTTTTTCGCACAGGACCTTTTTTTCTTATTCTAGAGGTTTAAACTATTTTTGGTAGTTCCATAGGTGGCAGGCTCGGAAACATGGCAGATGTTTTAGGAAAAATTGAGCGAAGGGCATTGTACGGTGGTACTCAGACCAACGATATTTGCCTAACATCTCACTGAGGGTAGGTTAAAGCACGGATAAGTCCGCCACTTCAGCAGGCAAAAATGTCCGGTTGGAAGACGCGTCATGTACCACTGTGGCTTGCCTAGTTGCTTGATGATCTATTGTAGTGCACTCTGTTTACTGATGCGCACATGGGAAAAAGGAACTCTCTCCTTTTTTGGGTTTGTGTTTTGATTCCACTGACTGACTGGTCTATTAAAGTTTTTCTCGTCGTCTCAACGTGGAGACCTCGAGGAAACACACATAAAAACTTGAAACGATACGTCGGTCCCCACCAGTATAATTAATGCAGTTACCACCATTTATGGTTTCACTATACATTAATTATTTACTTTTATATTCTCCTTGAGGAACGTCACGATTATGAAGAATGTTGTGATTTTCGTGTATAACTTCCCCTTTTTTCTTCTTCTCAATTCTTCCATAAATCCACATTGGTGTTCACTCTTGGTGCCATGAGCGACGACATCTCCTTCAACATCATAATCGATTTACTCCTCTCACGTGAGAACATATAAAATATTCGATTATGTATGCGATTTAAGGAGTTTTTTTTTTTTATTTGCATTTCCCCTTCATTTCTAAGGACAACGAATTTATTTTCGCACAGGACCTTTTTTTCTTATTCTCGAGGGGTTTTAAACTATGTTTTAAGCCAATAAAAAAAAATCGATTTTTCAAAAAATTTACAGTGGCCTTACCCCTTAATGATATCAAGCAATTTTGATATAAACAACGGAACTGTTATTGAGTCATGGGTCAATAGTTCACATTTTATAATAATGTTTTTGTTTTCCAATTTATTGTCCTTCCTGTAATATACTTCAATGGTTTGGTAATATACAGTATCAACCACATGATTTAATTGTATTATCACTTGAGTTGAAATATTAACAATTTAAAAATAAGCCCTTTCCAAATAGCAGCCTTGATTATTCAAACATTCAAAGACCCTTAAAAAGAACAAATTGTCATTACAGTTAAATTAATTTGGCTTCTGTGCGGTTTTAGGACCAAATTAAAAGACGAGTTAGCGCGATACACGGTAAAAATTGGACATGAAAAATTTGTTGTTTGAAAAACTTGTTTTCCTTAAAATTGCCCACACTCTTCAAATTAATGAAAATAACATGAGCTGCAATTGACAAAAGATTTAAATTTCGTGTCACGTAAATCAAATAATGGCTGAATTTTATGAGCAAATAGACGCAAATCCAAAAATAATGGTTGTCATTTAAAAGAAAATACAATATGATGTAAATTAATGCCTTGTGATGCAATATCACATCAGGCGCAAAAAAATATGTCATAAAGATTTAATTTCATGGCTCAAACACTTGAAATTACACGTCCGTGAACTGATAGATACCTACACGGCTCATTTGTTTGCATAGAAGTATAGAAGTTGGGAACAATCATGCAGTATTGACAATGCACTCTGCAGTAAACCTCTCTTTCCCTCCGATTATTGCCGCAATTGTGATTCAAGTGTAATTTTATCATAACTTCAACACATTCAATAGTTTAGAAAAGTATATGTTTTATCAATTTTTAAAAATACAGTATAATTATGCCTGCGTCCATGTTGAGAATAATTTATCTTCGGTGGTGCGTCTTAAAAAAAAAACACTTTAGCGATTCAGTTCTTTGGTATAAATCTCTAAACAAAAACTTGAATCAAATAACTCACTCTAATTGAACTCATAAGAATAATAAATATAATTTATAATTTATAATAATATATAAACATTTATTAAAAACGGTGTGTGGCCAAAATTTACGTCATGGCATGTAAAATTGAGTGTTCAGTTTTTGGTTCATGTAAATTTGAAAGCAGACGTAAACTTAAGTCTTACTAGCCGCTTAATTTGTGTGCACCTAACAAGCCTTAATTTAACATGAAATTTTCTAAGTGTGCACCTTGCAATAAATGGCGAACTTAAGGACAATTATATTGCCTTTGTTGAGAAAAAAAATCGTCCAATTTTTAGATATTCATTTTTCGAAAATTGACCTAAAATTTTGAAATATTTTTTTTTTAGTGTGTAAGAATCGTTTTCACAATTTAAAATTTTTTTTTAAAGAAAAAAACACAGTTTTCTATAAGTAAACTCTATTTTTTTATAAGTCTTGTCTTTTTTGAGTTTTGTTGCCATAAAAAATTTGTCGTTAGAAAAACTATTTGTCCTTAAAAGTGCCCATCTTGCAATAATTGGCGAACTTAAAGACAGTTATATTGCATTTTTTTAAAAAAACTCATCCAATTCTAAGGAATACGTTTATAGGAAATCGACTTTAAATTTTAAAATATTTGTTTTAGTGTGTAAAAATCGATTTTACAATTAAAAAAAAGTTAAAACAATTTTCTAAGAGTCACCCATACATCATTTTTTGTAAGTCTTTTCCTTTTTGAGTTGGGTTGATTTAAAATAAAACGATAAAAAAACTAAAGCCCTTTTCAAATTGCAGTCTAGAAAAAATTTGAAAAAAAAGTATGCAAAGTTGCTAAAAAAGACATAAGTCTATCCACCCATAAGTTTTCATTGGGTTCTGAGAGAGTGCTGCCAATTACGATGACGAGTTGGCATGAAATTCTTATTACATATTACATTTTACATTTCACATTTTACATTTTACATTATATATATTGTAATTTACATTTTAATTTTGACATGTTTTTTTTCATTTTTCATTTTACGCTTTCAAATCAACATTTTTCTTAAATGATATTTTCTCTTGACATTTTACATTTTACAATTTACATGTTGAATTTTACATTTTTCATTGTAATTTTTACCTGTTACATTTTACATTCTCATCAATTCAACAGCTTGCCGTACTCTAACGGGGCTTAATTTTTTTTTCTTTTCATATTGAACAGAAATTGCTGTCTACTTCTTAGGTTTTTGTTGATGAGAAGATAAAGGGCGAACACAAAATTATTGCGACACATTCATCATGGCATAACTTTTTTACCATTGGGTAAAAATCAACCAAATTTTGCACACTTTCTCATTGATGTGTATTGCTTACATGCTGTCAAACTCGAAGTCGTGTTTTTCGATTCAACGAAAATGGAGGTGAACCAACGCGTGTCGAGAATTTGTATTCTTTCCAAACACCTGGAATTTCCTGACCTGTCGCACCGGCAGTTGGGAAAAATGTTGAACATTCACCATTCAACCGTCTCCAGAGTGTTGAAGCAGTTCCAAGAGCGGTTGACGTTGGACCACGGCAAATGAGCTGGAAGAAAACCGGGACCGGAGAACAAAAAGACGGAGGGAAAGGTGAAGCGGATGATTAAAGCAAATCCCAACGTCTCAAGCCGTGATTTCGTTAAAATGATCGGCATGTCGCAGAGCTACGTCCAGAATGCAAAGAAGAGAGCTGGACTACAGACATACAAGGTACAGAACTTCCCAAACCGCGATGAGCGGCAACAATCGACGGCTAAAACTCGGGCACGGAAGCTCTACGAGAAGATGCTGACAAAAAATGGCTGCTGTGTGATGGACGACGAAACGTATATAAAAGCCGACTTTAAGCAAACTCCGGGGTTGGAGTTTTTCACCGGCAAGAGCAAGTTCTATGTGGACGACAAATTTAAGAAGAAGAAAATGTCGAAGTTCGCCTCCAAATATCTCATTTGGCAGGCCCTCTGCTCTTGCGGACTGATTAGTGAGCCTTTCGTGACAAAGGGCACATTAAATGGCGAGATCTACAAATCTGAGTGCCTCGAGAAGCGCCTTTTGCCGTTCTTGCAGCAGCACGACGAAGCTCCGCTATTTTAGCCAGATTTGGCATCATGCCACTATTCTAAAAGTGTCCTGGAGTGGTATGAGGCCGATTCTGTCCATTTTGTTCCAAAGGACATGAATCCGCCAAACTGTCTGGAGCTGCGCCCGGTGGAGCAGTACTGGGCAATGGTGAAGCGGGAACTTTGGAAGAGCAAGAAGACAGTCAAATACGAGAAGGACATGTTAAGAAAATGAAAAAAAACTTAGAAACTGGTTCCGGATGACACTGTAAAGACTTTGATGGAGGGCATCAAGCGGAAATGCGTTCAATTTTACACTCAAGGCTACATCGATTAACTTTTCTTTTGATTTTTGAAGTAAATATATGTATAAAACTACCCTGAAATTTTGGTTTGATTCTGAACATTATAAGAAAATTGGCATGATATTTTTGGTGTCGCAATAATTTCGTGTTCGCCCTTTAGTTCTCGTGGAGTTTTTATTGTGTTTCCACCAATAGGATAACATGAACCTTTCTCATGAGGCGTTGCAATCCATATATGGACTTGAAATTGCTTATGCTGACAAAATTATATGAGGTCGCTGTTCCATCTGACATGAAAATAAATGTTGAGTAATGTGTTGAATTTTGTTTAATGGAATCAAGCCATTTTTGATATAAACAACTGAACTGCTATTGATTCATGGGTCAATACTTCAGATAATATGATAAAACGTTTGTTTCCAATTTATTATCCTTCTTGTAATATACTTCAACGGTTTGGTAAAATACAGGATCAACCACCTGATTTAATAGTATTATCACTAAAGTTGAAAAAAATAATAATTTAAAAATAAGCCCTTTCCAAATAGCAGCCTTGATTTTTCATACATTCGAGGACTCTTAAAAAGAACAAATTGTCATTACAATTAAATTTATTTGGCTTCTGTGAGGCCACATTAAGAGACGAGTTGGCGCAATACACGGTAAAAATTGGACACGAAAAAATTTGTTTTCAAAAAAATCCTTAAATGTGCACACCCTGCAATGTATGGTAAACTTTAAGACAGTTATATTGCCTTTGTTAAGAAAAAAATTCGTTTAATTCTAAGTTAGTCGTTTTTAGCAAATTGACTTTAAGTTTTACAATATATTTTTTAGTGTTTAAGAATCGATTTTGCCATTAAAAAAAATCATAGAAGCAAAGACAGGTTTACTAAAAGTCATACATACATCACTTTGTTGTAAATCTTTTCCTTTTTGAGTTATGTTGACATGAAAAATTTGTCGTTTGAAAAACTTTTTTGTCATTAAAGTGTGTCCATCATACAATGTCTGGTAAAATTTTAGACAATTATATTGCCTTTATTAAGAAAAAAATCGCCTAATTCTTAGATAGTAATTTTTTGCTAAATGGCTTTAAATTTTTAAATATAATTTTCAGCGTGTAAGAATCGATTTTTCATTTTTCATAGAGTAAAAGACAATTTTCTAAAAGTCATTGATACATAACTTTTTTGAAACTATTTCTTTTTGAATTATGTTGATTAAAAATAAAATCGATAAAAAAAACTTGAGGCCTTTCAAAATGGCAGTCTAGATTTTTTTTTAAAAACAAAGTATACAAATTTGCTTGAAAAGACAGTGTACTTACCCACAAACTTTCATTGGATTCTGAGAAGGTACTGCCAATCAAGAAGACAAGTTGGCGTGAAATTCGTCATTTTACATTTTACATTTAACAATTAACATTTTACATATTACAATTATCAATTTACAATTTACATTTTACAATTAACATATAACGTTTTACGTTTTACAGTTTATATTTTAAATTTTACATATGATATTTTACTTTTTACATTTACATCTTACATTTTACATTTTGCATTTGACATATTACATTTGACATATTACACTTAACATTTTGAATTTTACATATTACGTATTACATATTACATTTGACATTTTACATTTTACATTTTACATTTTACATTTTACATTTTACATTTTACATTTTACATTTTACATTTTACATTTTACATTTTACATTTTACATTTTACATTTTACATTTTACATTTTACATTTTACATTTTACATTTTACATTTTACATTTTACATTTTACATTTTACATTTTACATATTACATTTTACATTTTACATTTTACATTTTACATTTTACATTTCACATTTTACATTTTACATTTTACATTTTACATTTTACATATTACATTTTACATATAACATATAACATTTAACATTTACAGATTACATATTTCATTCTATCCTT
>JASCZW010019743.1:0-13282 GCA_034211315.2 Aedes japonicus | reverse complement strand
CATCACCATGAGGCACCAAGAGTGAACAACAATGTTTTTGGCTAGAATTAAAGATATGAAGAGAAAGTTTTGATAGTTCCGCTAGTGTGCGGCAGGCTTGGAAATATAGCAGATGTTTTAGGAAAATTGAGCGAAAAGGGCATGTGTACAGTGGTACTCGAACCAACGACATTTTTGCCTAACATCCCACTGCGGGGTAGGTTAAAGCACGGACTAAATCCGCCACTTCAACAGGCAACAACAGGCCATTGCCCAAAATTTGATGAAAGGGGTCAAGGCAAAGGTGCGGGCATTTGGGTTGGAAGAAGAGGATCAATAAACCAATGATGTCAAAACTTAACCATTTAGTAGTAGTAGTTTCCAGAAAGTTTGAAAAGAATCGGGCTCAAGGAAAAATTTTGGTAATCTATTTTGTGTGTCCAAATTTCATCGAATACAGTCTTTATTCGAGTCTTTCACGAAAGTAGTTACAATAAATTTTCACTCCAATCTTGTTTTTCTATTTGCTCATGGCCTTCGTCAAGGGCGTTCTTCTTGTCATCTCGTTCTTGGTAGGTGTCGTCTTGATAGCGTCTTCAGCAATCTTTTTCTTGTCTTTCAGCTATTACACTTGTTGGACGGTGGCAACTGATCGGAAAGTTTTGAATGCCAACTGCTTGCAGAATCTCCATAGCCGCTTCATGATTTTCAGTGCAAGCATTGTTGACACTGCTACCAACAATCAATATGCAACTAGCGATTTGAAATTGGTTCACTGTTGTAGAACCCCTTGGTCCGAAGTACACCTTGAAGCCCGCACCTTGCTGTACATATTTGCACCTTTGTTTTGATTTGCTGTGTTATTTTGACAGAATATTTGAGAGTTTGTTCGTGTGAGTTCATTATAAGGGGCGTATTATTAAGCTTGGGACCGATGTGCTAGTATTAACTGAGCTAAGAAAAAAATCGCATTATTTCGGGACCTACTGGTTTTGGAGTTAGTCTATACTGCTACCATTATGACCAGGAGTTTCTACTCGTGCTGCTTATGGAATTCCGTGTGAATTTCCTGGTTTTCTTTTACCGTGACCTGCTGGTCTCCGATTTGCTTGACATCCTAGTCTTTTAAGTCTTTGAGTTCCTATTTTGAGTTACTTGATGCAGGTGGTTATTCTTTTTTCAACTGTTTAGAACTGAAGAGTGAACTGTTCCCAAGTTTATACTAAGCTCAGTAGCAAAAAAAAGCCGAGCAAAATTTTGCTACCAAAAAACGCCATGTTTAACCTTCTGTAACTTTTTCAATTATCAATATTTTTGGAATCTCGATATCCACTACTAAAATCAGCTCATCAAAAACAGAAACACCGAGATGACCATCTGGCCCTACATCAAAGGGAGGTTGAAGCAGTAAGTGGTAATTCTAACCAATTTTACTCTCAGCGAAATTTTCTAACGCAAGCTTCAAGGTAGGATGATTTGAAAATCAAGGTAAGAAAATTATACTATTTCTAGCAATTTTTCATATCAAGCTGAACAATGCATTAGGTCCTAAGAGGACCTGGGAAACTCTCTTCGTGGACTTTCTCTTTGCGTTCCTACAGCTATGCAAAAACATGTTCAGGTATTTTCAACACACAGTACGGTAATATAAAGTGTTATTAAGGATCCAATACCCCGCATAATCACAAACCATTACTGGACCCTTTCTCTTATTGTTGTTTCGGTTGTTGTTACGACATTTACCCTTATAGGTGACAACTGTAAGCTCACAATCTCCTATAAAGTTTTAACAATATTTCAGGTGGTCGAAGGCCAAATAACAATATGCTAAATAGGCGTTTAAGTTAGGTTACCATAAAAAAATGAAAATTTACACGAACAAAATTTTTGCTCTACTGTATGCCAAAAAGTTGGTTGATATTCCAGACCGAGTGCAGACAATAAAAAACCTTTCAATGACAATATGGCAAACATTAACCATATATGTTGATGTAGAGGTTGTATGGTGAAAATGAGAATCAATTTTTCGATAACAATAACATAAAATGTGATAATATATTTCACATTCGAAATATAGTTTTGACTATATAGCAAATTGTTTTTCGTTATGCGGGACGTCAACAACACCAGCAAATCCTTTAATAGACAAATTATAAACGAAAGAGAAAGTCGACAAAGAGAATCTCTCGATGTTACTTAGGACCTAATGTCTTGTTCAGCTTGATATATGTATATAACACCTTATGTTGTGATGAAGGGAGGGACCATCAGAGCACCCGATTGAAGGGATTTGGATAGGAAAAGTGGGACTGCCAACTTCCTGTTGTTAACATTTGGGAATAAAGAGCTCCATACAAAAAATTTAAAAAAATGTATGGAGAAAAGTCTACGAGGGAGATGGGGTGGTCTGAGATTTTTTTAAATAAGTCTACGTGGTTTATGCACTGGCTCTAGATTGTATGGTGGAAAACTAAAAATTGAATTGTTATTATCGTCGAAAATAATAGAATCTGTAGTATCAATAATTCATTTCACTGTACATTTTTAATTGATGCTAGCATTATATTTTCAGTGTGATTTTTATTAGGGCAGCTTCTTCTACTCCTTTAAGAAGTTGTCTATACCCAACTTAAAAAAAGTCGACCCAGCCGAACTCCTACAATGTACGCTAAATTTCTACAAGATTGGCTGTAGTTTTCTTGTCCATTAACGTTCAATTATATCCAGTTGGTTGAAGTTTGCTCAAGATCTTCAAAGTAAATTACAGATTCATATTTTAACGGTTGTTGCTAATCGAAACCTTGATATATTTCTCTTGCTAAATAAAATTAAACTTTTGCAGGCTTGAGTTGTCGTGATACTGCTAACAACACTTATCGTCCGTTATGCGCCTGCAGTGAGTTCAGCTGTGGATTGTCAGGGTCATAAGGTGCACCGGAGATAAGGTTTTTTGAATTTTTAATAGCCAAAACATCGTATAGACAACATCGTAACCACCAAATCCCACCGTGCAACCAGACAGCAATCAACCCATTCACTCACACAGTCCCACCCCCCTACGCATCCACGATGATGACCGATTCTATACGTTTCAAAACACACCCATACATGTGCATCCACGTTGATGACGAGATGGAACTGAAAATATTACAAACGGTGGACGGCCTGAGACGATGAGCAACCGAGAGAAGAGGTGTGTACCCTTGGACAAGAGAGGCAACATTTTTCTTTCTACTAGCAGGGCCACTTCCGATGGTTATAAGTTTTATGAATCGACTAATTACTGATCGTAAAATCAGCTACATCTACTCACCGGTTAGTTTTGATGCCACTGTTGAACTTATACCGTTCCAGAAAATCTAAACACCGCAACCGAACTCCAAGAATGAGAGGAGTCCCGTTTCTTTTTGGGGAACTGCCACCCACTACTCCTCCCCGGCCACCACTTTCTCCACTACGTTTGTTCGTTTTACAACAATAGATTTCTCCTTCCTTTTGCTTCCCTGCTGCAATGTCTTTGTCCGCTTCCCCAAAAGCAACAGACACTACCAGAAGGGAGGATCTGATTGAAAATTATTATCCAATCCCAGAGGCTCTGAATTTACCCTTTGTGTGGTCCACTTTTTTTTCCAACTGATGACGACGGACTTTCTTCGTTTCTTCCGATTATCCCACACCAGATTGACAGGTTTCAGCTGCAACACGCCATTTAATCTTCCGCCTACAAAGGCAGATTCCTAATTCACACACGGTGGCCAAAACGGGAACCGATTCGATTCTTCTATTTTTTTCCACCAAATGCACACAACACAAAATTCCGTTTTGCTTTTCCAGAACCAGAACACTCTTTCTCAACACTCACACATACAGTAGCAATTATGCCAATCAAACTGCTGTCGATGAAACGACTGAATTTGATCCGATTCAATGTCTTTCGCCTGGATATGATTCAATTTATTTTGAGTTCAATAATGACTAAACTGCACTCGCGAAGAAAAATCGCACACGACGTCGAATCGAAAGACGATCTTTTCTCGACTCTGCTCCAAATGCGACTCTCTCTGTGCAGCACCTAAAATGACTTTTCTCTGATCGTGGTTTTTGTGCCGTTCCGTTGGCAGTAACGGTTTTGCGGAGCATGACGTTTAATGTTTGACAGCGGTGCTCGAGTTATGCTCGCTCGAGCAAGGTGACTTTAATATCTCAGGTGGTCTAAATGAGAATTTCAGCCATGTTTAAACGCATACACAATACGATCCATATCTAGCAAAATACTGATCTGGCGGACTGACGTTGTCTCCCTTACACCTGTATAACAGTGTCTGTGATATCAAAATCGCAGTTCTCTGTTAAACCAAACGAGTAAAGGAAATGATTAGTTTCACACTAGCGTTTGACAGTATTCAACACACTGTAACCGGCCTGTACCCATTAATGGGTAAAATATTACCCATTTCAAACTTAAGTGGGTTAACTCCCTTAATGTGTAAAACAATTTAACCCATTAATGGGTAATGGCTGGCCCACAATTGATACACACCAAATTTTTATTGCTGGAAAACAGCTAAGTTTTGCTGAATTTTTTTGTGCTGTAATTCCGGCAATGTACACAGCAAAACTAAGATTGCTGATCAACCAGCAAAACTGATATTCAAAAAAGTGACAGCTCTTATGCTGAGCCTTCAGCAAAATGCTGCATTTTGCTGAATAAACCAGTAGCAGATCAAAAAATGTTTTGCTGAAAATACAGCACAGTAAATGTTGTGTTTTCTTTTTGATTCATTATTAAAAACACACGTTTTTGGTTTATTTTCGTTTATTAAAGTAAACTTTTTTATTTATTTTAGTTAAGCCATTTTGCCTCCAAACCACAAAATATATGAATATATTATGTAAACTTACGAAACCGTTCTTCCAAATCAAGAGTTTCCTCGATTCACAAAGCGTCCACAACTGTGTGTAGTTCTGCATACATAATAATTTCAAAATTCTAAACTGAATCGTCAAAATTCATGCGATCATTAAACATCTAGGCATGCAGACCGCCTAATAAAACTATTGTAATGTTTGAAGTTGAAAGACAAAAAAGTTTACTGATCATCAGTGACTATTAGTTACTGCTTTACAATAAGTAAAAAATATTTGCTGATTTTCGGTAAATAATACTGGATTCCACAAAGTGTCAAAAAGAATGCTGGTTAACAGCATAAGTGTGAATGCTAAAGGATATTCAGTAAATATCGATGCTGATTTTTAGTTATTTGTTTTAAAGTATGCTGGTTTATCAGCAACAAGTGTTTTGCTGTCTGTTTTCAGCAAAAACTATTGCTGGATTCAGTTAAGATTATTTGGTGTGCTAGAGTTCCTTGCTGGTCCCTTGGAAGTTCGTACCACGGTCGCTGTAAATGACAGCTGGAACTCCCCTCCTAGCCATGGCGTTTCGGATGGCCATAACGCAGGACATATTGTCTGTGTATTGCCATTCATCATCAAATCGCTTGTTGCCACAGGAGCATCGAGTGAACTGGCAACCCGGTCGAAAGAACATCACGCGGTGAGCGGCCAGTCTATGCGCAACGATCTCTATCTGAGAGACGTAAGTCAACCAGAACAGCGACGTCATAAATGAAAAGGACAGTTCACAACAAAGAAAGTACATGCGGTGAAACTTTATTAGTGCGAAAAGTTAAATTTAAAGTTATTATTCTACTTACATCTATAGTCTTACATACTAGTTTAAATCTAAATAACTGCTACGAATAGTAAAGGTAAATTATTGATTAAATAATGAAATGTGAACTAAATTAAAGATAACATCCTAGGACGAAACCTTACCTAAGCTGTTGGATGCCTGGATTGAAAGGCTAAAACGCACAATAGGGCCACTGATTTGTGATTTTCCTAAAATAACCATTAAAAACTAAGTCTTATAATCTAAAACTCTAACTTACAGATTTGAAGCATACACATTATAAATAAATTCGCTGTTCAATAATCAGTGCTGCGCCTTTCATTGTTCGGTGATCCAACATCGCTCATACACTGACCACCGAGTGTATGAGCGATTTGCTGATGAATGGCACGTGTGGGTAGACAAGTGGCGAGGACCCCCACAGTTTTTCAGAATGTCGGCACACCGAGACTAGTATCGGGCCGAAATAATCCACCCCAATCTCTTCTTATTTCTCGGTAGCTCCCCTTAGGCGACGAATACGGTACCATCCTATAAGATCATTAGTAATCGTCGTATGGTTCTGGTGTTGAAGACGTTCATGTGCATCCGCGACGAAGTACTCCATTGCGCAGATCCTTTCTCGTGGAACGCTTCAAATTGTCAACGTACCGGAAAAGGTACGCTGTGCAACGAAGAAGAGGAATCTATGTAGAGAAGTCTTGCAACTCGATAACTGTCTGTATTTTCGATTCATGGAGTAACAAGTGTGGACGCATGTCTTCGTCAGTTGTCACTTCAACGCTCGGTGAGACAGGTCACTCTTGCTTATCTCTCCGAAGAAATTTTGGTTCCCTGAACCAGCGGCTATCTGAAGAGAGGTTAGGCCCGCTTCGTTCCATCATCAGCACCGTTTTGCTTCGTTAGAATCCATCGCCGTATACTAATTTTCGTTGTTTTGAGGATGTCGCTGACCCGGAAGGCGACCAATTGGTTATATCTTCGATGGTCGGAATCTTGGTGCTTGAAATGGGCTGGAGGAACTCGCAAGGTAGCAAATGGTTCTCAGAAACTGAACCTTTGTGTTGCGCGAAACTCATTGAACAGCAAGCTGCAAAGGTCATCACCTGAACAATTTACACGTTGGGTTCTGACCAAGGTTCTGACTCGTATTCCTCGCACCAGAAAAAGTGCTGACAATGTTGATCCTCAAGTAGCATTAGGATTTGGTGGAACATTTCTCTGATGACTCCGCATACTGCCACCTTAAATTTTCTAAAGGGGCTATGCATAAACCACGTAGACTTGAGATTGGGGCTTGAGATGTTCAAAAATGAGTTTACGTGCTTTATGAACAGGCTCAAACTGAATCAACGTGGACAGGAGAGAGGCCACCCAATTAGGGCCCCTTTTAGGAGGACTGAGTTTAGAGAAACGCCGTGTGCTATGACTGCAGCATCCCATACTAGACGAAACTTGCCTGATTTTTTTGGGTTTACTACGACAAATATCGACAGGTACCACACTCTTGGGTGTGGCTCATGGAGTTTTTCTGGGGGTCAGATTCCTGACGTAGCATTTTTTAATGTGGTCAAGCATCTTCGGTTTAAGCGCTTCAGCCTGGATCCTGAATCCTTAATCCACAGACAAACAGACGTAACACTCTAATTGATGTCCATAGTCCACCTAAAAGAACGATTAATTTGAATACAAATAGTTGACCAAGCCTCCACTCACAACGCTTGCATCAATAATTATGAAATTTTCCGGATGTCCTTGCACTAAAGCTTGCTTCAGATAGAATTGGAACAAAAACAATTGCCTGTATTTCAGTTATTTATTATTGAATTCAAGATCTTTTTTTATACAAATGTAATGTTTTCTTCATACTTTTAAGAAAAAATACAGATAAAATTATTCATCATGGTTTCGAAGGAATTCTCGAATTTTTCCTGTAACACGGCTCATTAGGCGGCGCACACCTTCTTCGTCCATCGTTTTAGCTATCTTATTCCACCAGGTCTTAATCTGATTGATGTCTTTGACAACCTTTCCCTTTGCCGTGAGTCTCCTCTTCATGATTGCCCATTATTTCTCAATAGGGCGGAACTGGGGGCAGTTGGGTGGATTAAGGTTTTTCGGAACAACCTGGACCCTTTCTCTGCATACCATTCTTGAACGACTTTGCTGTAATGACAGCTTGCCAAATCTGGCCAAAACATTACGGGATGGTCGTGGGATCGAATGAACGGCAAAATTCGTTTTTGGAGACACTCTTTTTGGTATAGTTCCGACGTCATTGTCTTATTTGTAACGAAAACTTTCGTTTTTTTGCCAAAGTTGCAAATGCCCTGCCAAATCATGAATTTTCATGCAAATTTGTCGGTAAAAACAAATTTAAATTTGGCTGGAACATCCCCCGAGCCGTTGCCAAGTAAAATTTTTGACCTGGGATTTGCCCGAAGTCAGCCTTGACATAGGTTGCATCGTCCATCAGAAGACACCCGTCGAACTTGGTCAGCACCTGGTCGTATAGCTTCCGAGCACGGATTTTGGCCACACTATTCTGTTTTATGGTCCGATTTGGCTGTTTGCTAGCTCGATACGACTTGATTCCTTCCCGGAGTCGAGTTCTCCTCACGGTACTATGGGCAGCACCGAATTTTCTAGCCAACTCACGGTCCGACAGATTGGGATTCCTCTTAATCGTCTTCAAAATCTTACTACGCAGTTTCCGGTCGACAGTTCCACTCCGACGATTGGCTTGAGGCTTCCGAATCGTCGTCAATGTTTCCTTATACCGTTTGATAACGCGCCATATGGTATTTCTGGGCAATTTCAGCTGTTTAGCTAGCCTAGATGCAGACCACAATGGATTTTCCAAATAACTGTGCACAATTTTTTCCCTTCTTTCGGCTTCCATGTTGATTGTTTACAAAGTACAGTCGATTTGCGGAATGTCAGAAGTACAAACGTGAAGCTGACAAAATTCCCGACACGTGGGCGCCAAGAACTTTCAAATCCGTCCATCAGGAGCGCCACAATATGAGCAAAAGTTTGTTCCAATTCTAAATGAAGCAAGCCTTAGCATCGCTTGCATGTGTGAGTGTGTTCGGAAATGTTCTCTTTTTCGTCAAAACATGAGACGCAAATGTGAATTTTTATTTTGCTCTAATCGGGAAGGTAAAAACTGCAAAAAATCCTTCTTCAGTTTTCCCCGTGAGGGATCGTTCATAAATTACGTCACGCAAAAAGTGACTTTTTATAACCCCCCCTGTCATGTTTTTTGTATGGATCGTCTGACATAATTAATGGACCTTCCCTGATATGAAAAGGTATGAAATTTATTGAGATTAATATTACTATTACATAGAATTTAATTTTTACATGAAGTAGATGGGCGCAGTGGGTGCAATTTTGCCATTCAAGGGAGCTTGTGGTGGAGTCTGATAGAGGCGGACAAAAAGGCTCCGACCATTTCAACTCAACAGCATATAAAAAGAAGACAAGTGTTGCTCGCAGTCCTTCAGATCGAGCTTTAGAAAAAAAACAATCCCAAAGTAAGGTTTCACCGGTACTCGAACTAAAATTTTAATGATCAATTAACTTACAAATTACAAATTACAATTTAGAAAAACAACTTACATTTAGTTTTTCCCCTAACAACTACTCTTATTCTCTGGCAACACTAGCTTTATCGGTAGGTCCTATATTGCAAACAAATAAATTAAACAAAGCAAAGCAAAACAAAGGGATTTGCACTACTTACGGTATTTACAGAAACTAATTATGCTACAAAACAAATCACGACTTTTCGTACATTTAGTAGGAACAAAACTGTAACAATAAACATAATTAAAACAAAATCACAACAAATAATTCAATCTAAAAACACTACTCAACATACTATAATCAGTCTGCGCACTAATCACATAAATGCAGACATGCAGACAAAACACAACTTTACTAATGAATTTTTCTCCATTGCTTTTCGCACTGGTAGATTGATCAACCAAAAACTGTGATGGTTGATCGCACGGTGATCAGCTGCATGTGAGTGTATATGTTTTGTCTCGTTCGTTGTCTGCCGTCGCAAACTGTCAGTCAGCAGAGGCGCGTTCGCAACTAGCCGTTCGTTCGCAGCTCGCTACTTGCTTTGTCGACGGTAACCCTTTCGTGACCGGGTGTTGGTTTTGCCGACGGCAACAACAAGCATGCGAAAGGGCAGGTAAAAATGTAATTTAGTTGTTATCAATTATGAACATAGAATCATTGTTTAGGTTACGTGGCAATGCAATCCCGTAGCAACCTGCTGCTACGCACATTTTTTCCTGAGATTTCTGGTGAACCATCCCATGAAACGGAAATTGAATTCCAAGACATCGAGTTCCTTACCAGTCTGTTCACGATCCTCCTGTCTCGGTTGTGATCGAGCGATTTCTCCAGTCGTGACATGCTAATTTCACCATTTGAACTGATTCCACATTCACATCACGTTTCAATCGACGTCTTTATTCCCTTCACTATCGCACCACTCATCTTTGTAGGAAGAATACATACCATTCGAGCCATCCGATCGTTGGAATCATCTGCAACGTAGTCCGAAGAATACTCGTCATATGTAACACAAAATATATCATTTCTTCCTTGTCGAACTTCGATTGGAAAGGGTCCGTGCAGCATCTTTAAAACACTCTCTTCCACCAGAATGAAACATTCCAGGAACATCCAGGCGCTCTCGCAACGGTGGAGGCATCATAAGTCCCGTTGGGTTCATTATCTGGCCTCGCATTGGTGGCATCAGTCTAGGCTTAAGGCCCATTGGATCCACACACAAAAAAAGAAATATTGTTTTATTAAAAGCTTAGCCCTTTACTTCTGAAAAGTGTTTTTTTTTTTCATTAAATTGGAAGTAAAATCATCTACTGCGAAAGTTTTGTGTTTGAATTGAAAGTATATTTTTTCGGTTCAGTGTGTAAATTTTAAAGTATGTTCTTTTACCATGAAAATTGTAGAACTGTCAAATCCACCAACACAAAGAAAGTCGTCGTATGGATTTTTTCTCTATACTGTTGTCTGCAGACGAATTGGTGGAAAAAAATGTGGTTGCGGTGGATAATTTTTCATATTTGAGCGCTTTAGATTTGCCTTCCGATTGGTATTATCCGCCGCTTGTGTGCCATTATTGGTACTTGTCATCGAACCAGTATTCCCGCTAGTCGATTCCATCGGCACGAATCTGGATGTCGTCACTGAAACCTACCAAAACTACAAATCGGAGGTTTCAGCTAGTTTTTACCTATTTGTCGAGCAGGCATCTGTATACAGCTCGGCGCTTGTTTGGTAGTATTTTGCAAACTTCAATGAGCTTACTGGTTTTAACCAACTTTCCATCAATTTTCACTTTTCTACGAACCTGCTTCGCTTACTTCAAAACAAACGATTGACAGTCAAGCGAGCCTGAAGTAGTGTGCGTATGCTTTTTCATGGGCGCGCTCGTTGGAGCTGTTGCGGCAGGCAAGACAATCAAACATGGTTGACACTGAAATGGACAGAGCGGCCGTCAGATAGCGCTAGTGTTTTAACGTATCTAAATTTAAATTTATGACGATGTATTGTAATGCAAGTTGTTCTTAGAGTTACGTACACTTAGTAGCAAAAAAAAGCCGAGCAAAATTTGCTTTCAAAATACGCGTTGTTAAACCTTCTGTAACTTTGTCAATTATCAATATATTTGGCTGAAATTTTCACAACACTATAACTAATGTATACAACTTATGTGATCAAAATTTTATGGTGATGAAGTTCATAAATATGAAGTTATCATAACATATGTGAAAAAAGTCATTTTTGATATACTAATTTCAAAAATCCGTATTTCTGTGAAAAATTTAGGTAGGATATTAAAAATTTCTCCATGACTTCAAACAATACAGAGATTGATGTGGACAAAATTTGAACTGTTTTCATAAACTGGTTTGGACTACAGCTGGCGTCAAAGTTGACGCTCCAACATGAGTATTTCTCGCTTTCACCCGATATTTACCATGCTGAACCATCGGTGCAGAAACAAAGCTAAGGTGAATTCATCTTATTAATTTGGCCCAAACCTGTATCATGACAACGCCTCGGCTTTGTATTTGCACCGATAGTTCAGCATGGTAAATATCGGGTGAAAGCGAGAAATACTCATGTTGGAGCGTCAACTTTGACGCCAGCTGTAGTTCAAACCACTCAATGAAAACAGTTCAAATTTTGTCCACATTAATCTTTGTATTGTTTGAAGTCATGGAGAAATTTTTAATATCCTACCTAAATTTTTCACAGAAATACGGATTTTTGAAATTGGTATGTCAAAAATGACTTTTTTCACATATGTTATGATAACTTCAAATTTATAAACTTCATCAACATAAAATTTTGATCACATCAGGTTTATACATTAGTTATAGTGTTGTCGAAATTTCAGCCAAATAAATTGATAATTGACAAAGTTACAGCAGGTTGAACAACGCGTATTTTGGAAGCAAAATTTTGCTCGGCTTTTTTTTGCTACTGAGTGTACACACTTAATTATTTTTTCCGGGCTCGGTTAACAAATTACCGATTTCTCAACAGCTGAGCTCTCGGTGGTCACCTCGGTAATCAATTTAAACTACTGATTTCTCGGTACTGCATATATGTTTGTCTGTGCCCAATGATTCGGTTTTGCAGACATTTCCATCTTTGGAGAGTCATCGGTTTACTGTCCGGGGGCCGGACGTTCTCATACTTCCGTAGAACACCATACTCGTACCGGTTACGCTTGTGTTTGGTCAAGGACTCGCGCAATGATTGAGCCCGTTGCTCCTCATGTGAGAGCAGAAGCTTGCTTGGTTTAACAACGCCAAGACTATCGAGAGTAAAGTACTTTCAAACCCTTCGATCCGAGCTACAGGCAGCATTACTTCGTGTGCGGCTTAGTTAGTTGGCGCTGTCAACAATCAGTGTTGTTAAGGGTTTGTCAAGTTTCTACTTGGGTTATTTCAAGTGGTGTGTTTCTTACTAAAGGGTGTTCCGATCAAAATTGGGTCAAACAGCAATGTGTGTGAATCGATCAAAGTTTTTTATTAATAAGTCAAATTCTTTTTCTTTTTCAAGTTCAATTAATAAAAAATACAGGAGAAATAATCTCTTTCGTTTCATTCCAACTCCCTTTGTTATCTAATTTTTCTTCTCATTTCTAGTTACAGGTACAGGTACAGAAGGCCTGCCACACCAAATATTTCTTCGCGAACTTTGACAGTTTAATGTGCTTGAAAATATCTGCCACCTTTCCCCGTCCGGTTGCCGAATAAAACTTCTGTCCAGGAAGCTGTTTAAAGTCTGCCTTGACGTAAGTTTCATCGTCCTGTACTACGCAATCAAACTTCGGCAGCATGGTCGTGTACAACTTTCGCGTACGTTCTTTGGCCGACGTGTTTTGTTTATCGTCGCGATTTGGAGTCATCAGTTTCTTGTAAGTCGACAGTCCAGCTCGTTTATCCACGGTTGAAGGCGCCACTCCCAGCTTCTCTGCGACATCTCGGACGGAGAGGTTGAGGTTCCGCTCGAAACAGCGGGCAACTCTTTTTGTCGTCGCTGTGGCCTCCG
>JASCZW010019742.1:0-13289 GCA_034211315.2 Aedes japonicus | reverse complement strand
CAAATCACGTATTGGCATTGATTTGTTCTTCAAGTGATTAGAGATACCACTTTCTGCTCCAGTTTCGGGTTGGAAGAACCGGGTTTTCTGCCTCTTCCTGGTACAGCTCATCCAAAGAATAGTGTTCCCCAAACTTATTAATGATGGTTTTAACACTCGCATAGCACGAATTCCAAACCGCTTCGCCAATTTTCGCATAGTAACTCTTCTCACTTAGCCAGGTCCAGAACCTTAATTTTACTCCTTTTTCAATACGATATTTTGAAAACGCAAATTTGAACCGCGCAAACAAGTAAACAAAGAAAGCTGACAGTCAAACCGCACAGCATGCAGTGTTCAGAGCATAAAAACCATCACAAAGTACAATGCGTATAACGCAAATGTAGCGGATAGCTTATATTCGATACACTCGCTTATTACCACTCGGTGTCTTCTGCTTTTTTCAACCTGATTCGTCCATTCCAATCACCTTTACGTTTTCGCATTCTATTATTTGCAGAGCACGCTAGCTCAGCCTTGTTGTGTTTCGATCTGTTCTAAAGAACTCCTCGAAACTTTATTTAATGGGACTGTAGCGGTATCTTCAACATGTTTTTAGACCAAACCGAAAAACATCGCTGCCTTAGTGTTGTAAGTTATGCTTTATACCGGATCTCCGTTGCATCATTTTAAATCTTGTATGTGTATTTGAACACAGGACAGGAACAGGAACAGAACTGAAAAATACCGTTCCAAACACCACATTCTACTTGATAGTGTAATGAGTAAAATTTCAGCTTACTAAACAAAAACTCAATTCAACTCAACGAAAAGTAGTCAGGTTCAGGACTGAAAGTAGTGTGGCTCGCCATTTTTTCGGAAAACGCTGACTAGCTCGAAAGTAGGAAACTCCGGAATTGTGACTGTAGTGGATTTTGCGACTAATTTGGTGGCAAATTCCGATTTCGAATAGTATTTTGATTGCTTGGAAATAAAAAGTAATGAAGTATACGTCGTGATTAGCACTCGCAAATAGCAAATAGCTGAAGCTTACTGGAGATCAAGATATTCAGGTTTATCTTCTGGGGACGAGTATGCATTTTACTAAGGTGTGGACCAGTAAGAGTTGCAACATATACTATTGCGCATATTTCGAATATACATTAACAAAATAGTATCCTGTTTTAACTAAAATGTTTGACTTTATGTGAACTTTATTGGGAAAATCACAAAAAATTAATCATTTCGATTTCGAAGAAATTTGCAGGACTTTTCTCGGAATACGTTTCATCAATCGGCGCACATTATTCTCATCCATCGTTTTGACAATCTTATTCCACTTTGTTCACAATTCATTGATGCTTTGACGATTCACCTTCAGCTTCCTCTCTTCCTCTCCTCAAAACCTCTCTATCGGTCCGAGCTGGGACTGTTTGGTGGGATTGAGTTCTCTCGGTATAAACTGAATCCCGCTGCTTTCATACCACTGTTGCACTGTTTTACGATAATGACAGCTTGCAAGATCTGGCCAAAACATGATAAGTTCATTGTGGGATCTGATTAATGGCAATATTCGCTTTTGAGAACATCCCGTTCTGTACAGCTCTGAATTAAATGTCTTATCAGTGATGAAAACCTTTAAAACCCAAAAGCCATGTAAAATATAATAGTGAGTTAACTTCTTTGTTCTCATTTCAATACGAAAAATTATCGAGTAGTAAGAAGTCTAAGATCTGTTTTAAACTTAAGTACCCGGAGCATCTGAGATATTCCATAAACTATTAGAAAGTTTGTCGAGGTTCCGAAAAGGTCCCTGAACTTCTTCTTCAAAACTTTTGGGAAAAATCTTGGGAGCTACCCACTAAACTTTTGAAAATGCTAAAAAATCTTTAAAAGTTTCCTGAATTTCTTGGACTTTTCTGAGATTCTGGAAAGTTACCCGATCTTTGGGAAAGTTCTCTGAATTTTTTGTAAGATCCCAGGACTTCTGAAAAAATTCTGAATGTTTGTGGAGCACTATGAGCATCTCCCAAGTTTTTTGCTTTTGGAAATTCCCTGAACTTCTGAAATGTTCTCAAATTTCAGGGATGTTCTCTGAACGTCTGAGTCGTTCGCTTAGCTTCTCCAAAGTTTTCCTGATTTTTGTCGACTCTGAACTTCAAGGGAGATGCGGCTGGGTATCTCAGCGGTTACCCATTCTGCATACAGAGCATATGGTCGGGAGTTCCATCCCAGGCTCGTCCCTTTCCTTGCGATTTGTCACTTGCCTCTTTCTCTCACCTCTAGATTTAAAATCAAAAGCAGACTACTGCGCTTTCTTTCATTGATCGCTTCACTTACCACAGTACATCCATGATCTTAAAATACCCTACCTCACTAACACAACTATCCTTCCCTTGGCAATTGTAGAGATGCAGTGGTGATCACGGTCTCTAATAACAACGATTGTCAAATTAATCATCCTTCTTCCCCCCTCCTCAAAGGCCGTGAGGACGTGGCCGGCGCCGGTACTGATCTATAAATAGAATTAGTGAACTTCTACATTGAAGATGTAAAAGCTACTCCCAAGCTCCATTTCTGTGGTTCACTATGACAATAGTTCTGTTAAGTAACGGAGTAGCAACTACGAAATTACAAAAAAAGTTCTCTGAACTTCAAGAAAGTTCCTTAAACTTCTGCGAAGTTCCCTATACTTTTAGGAAGTTTCCTGAACTTCTGAGAAATCATCTAAATTTCTAGAAAGATCAACAAGTTTTTGAAAAGCTTCACGAATTTCTGGAACGAAAATGTCTGGACTTATGGAATACGCTCCAATTTTCTGGAAAGTTCCTTGAATATTTCCCTTAATATCTTGGGAAATTCTATGAATTTCCGAGAAATACCCAACTAATTCTGATAAGTTTTCTGATCTTCAGGGAAACTCCCAGAATATCTGGAGAGATGCATGCAATTCTGAGAAAACCTTTAACATTTGAGAATTTCACAGAAATCATATGAAGTTACCTGCACTTCTGAGAATTTATCCGAACTTCTAGAAATATCCGCAAACTTTTGAAAAGCTTAATGAATTTCTGGAAAATTGTCTGAACTTATGGGTTATTCTTCAATTTTCTGGAAAGCACTCTGAACTTTTGGGAAGTTGCTTAAAATTCTGGAAATTTCCTCGAACATCTTGGATAGCTCTATGAATTTCTGAGAAATACCTAAAAATTCTGATAAGTTTTCTGAACTTCAGGAAAACTCCCTGAATTTCAGGCGATTTGCATGAAATTCTGAGAAGAACCCTTAATTTTTGAGAAGTTCTCAGCACTCATTTGAAGCTCCCTGAACTTATGGAAAATTTCCTGAATTTCTGGGAAATACCTTGAATTTCTGCGAAGTTGCAAGAAAGAACTTGGAGAAGAACCCTTAACTTATGGAAACTTATGAAAAGTTCACTGATTTTCTGGAAAGTTCCCTAATTTTCGGGGATGCTCCCTAAATATCAGGGAAAATCGAAAAACTTCTGGAAAGTATTCTGAATTTCTTAGAAGTATTCTGAACTTCTGAACAAAAAAACGGATCTCTGATGTTGAATAATTTACAATATGACAGGTGTAAGTGGGTTTAACAACAAGAAATACAACACCAGCACGAGGAACGCAAAGTTTGTCTATTTTAGCTGGTTCTTATTTGATACAAATCAAGTATAAAGTTGTTAAAAAAACAGACCACCGTTGAAGATGCCCTAATAAATGAAAGAGAACGAGACAGGAGAAAATCATTAAATCTAAAAAATTAATTTCATTAATTTTTTAGACACCATGACTTTACTGGTTAAGCTGAACAGATTATCTACACGATCTTCGAATGATCTAAATGTGCTGAAATTGAACCTATTAACAAAATAATGAAGCCAAGATGTACAGAATATAGTCACATGTTATAAACTAACAGGTCAGATAGGTAAAACAACAATGGCCTGTTGTATGAAAATCGTAGTAAAAATGTTTTTATTGGTAACATTTACAATCAAAATGTCTAAGGTTCAGTTGATTGTTTTTCATATGGCTCATCTCAACACAAACTAAAGGAACAAAATATGTGTAGAGTGAATTATAATGTGTTGATTCCCAATTGTTGCATATTAGGCTGAGTTAAGGGGCACATACCCTTTTAAAAAAATCAAATAATTTTCGTGTGTTTTGGAGACGATGAGCTTCAAAAAGAACTAAAGATTGATCATTTGTATAATAAACTCATCAGTGTGCACTTAATCATGTTTGACCAATTTTTGACCGTTACACCCTTTATAACAGTACATGTTTGATATTTTCTTGCTGAATTCTATGTAAAAAATAGGTCACATTGATGAATTTTATGAATTATTTCCATTCTTACATGGATTTCTACCAGAATCTTGTAAGTTATGAATTCATCGACTTGTGACTTTCAATTTTGTGTGGATCATTTGTAAAACTTTAAAATTGCAAACTTAGGGTTGCTATGAATATTGGAATATCTTTCCTTTGAGAATACAATCATGAATTCAATAATATCAATATTTAGTTCGCGAGGAAGCGTTCCAAAGACAATCACATGATTCAAACGATTGCCAATAAAATCTTTATTTTTATATTTCCACAATCTACGTTCTTGTATGGAAGTGTAAATGAATGAAAGCGACATATAATAGCAAATAAATCATGCACCATTAATATTACGAGGGAATGACATTTTCCATGTCTGCAACTGTTGTCTCTTCAAACCAAGAGCACAAATGCCTGCCAAAATTTGGCTTTTTTGATTGATTCATTTTAAATAACCTTGAATGCTGAACTAATCCAACGAGCATTCATTTCGCTTTACTTATGTAGAGAAGATGTTGTAGACTAAAAAAATGACCGCTCGAGAAACCGTTCAAATGATGTTTTTTCTTAGCCATCCTTGGTATGCAATTGAACAAAGCTCTGATCACTCGTATTTCTCCATGATGACAACCTACACAGTATTCGGATTAACATGCCGACATTTATAAGTTTGGTTCATACTGAAGAGAAATACGTTTAAACACATTTTGAAAATAGAAGTTCATTTCCCGAGCGCACAATCGTTCCGTTACTAATCAAACTTCCTTATCTCTTCCACTTGCAGGGCCTGCTGGACAAATTCTTGATCCCCAAAGCCAGTAATCCAGAAAGTAAGGTGTTTTACCTCAAAATGAAGGGAGATTACTACAGATACCTAGCCGAGGTAGCCACAGGAGAAACCCGCAACAGTAAGTATAACCGGTTCCAGCCGGTTCGACGTGCGCTGCTCAGACGGCATCAGCCGGCAGCAGCCTTCGGCCTCATCACCAAAACTGCCGCCCACCAAACCACTAATCTCTCAATCTTCTCGTTGTCACATTTGTTTTATCTCTGCGTTCACGCGTCCCATCTCGCCACTTATAGCCGTAGTAGACGATTCCCAAGCCGCTTACCAGGATGCCTTTGAAATTAGTAAAGGCAAAATGCAGCCAACACATCCCATCCGGTTGGGTCTCGCGCTCAATTTCTCAGTCTTCTATTACGAGATCCTAAACTCTCCAGACAAAGCCTGCCAGCTGGCGAAACAGGTCACTACCACCATTTATTCCTTAGCTCTATTTATAGGACTTTTTGCTATATCGTCTAAATCAACGGCGGAAGAAAAATCGATCAAAATCAAAGTAAAATACACATCCGACACTTACGCAATCACTCCAAAAAAGCTCAATGACTCGGTTACTAGTATTCTCAATCTCATTCGTCGGACAATCGGTGTCTAACCCAAAAGAAGCCACCCCCCTCATTTACACATCCATCCCCCTCAAAAGAAAAAAAGAAAACAACCCTCAACCTAGTGTTTCATCTGTTTATCTCTATACTTTCTCTCTCTCTCTCTCTCTTTACCTCTCGTTCGTTTTGTTGTAGCCGTGGTTGAAGATTCGCAGAAATCGTATCAGGAAGCGTTCGATATTGCGAAAACGAAAATGCAACCGACGCACCCGATTCGGTTAGGCCTGGCGCTCAATTTTTCCGTGTTTTACTACGAAATCATTAACTCGCCGGCCCGAGCTTGCCATCTGGCCAAGCAGGTTACTATAACCAGTTGAACGATCGTTGTTGTTGTTGTTCTTGCCTTGCTGTGCCTTACCTTTGCTGAAATCCCGCGGATAGAAGTCAAAATTTTGCCCTCGACTAACCCTTTTTGGTGTTGTTCCGAAGACGGTTCCTGTACCTTCTAGTGCGATAGAAAGCAGTCCTCGTTCCCCGACAATTAACCAAATCGAGATTCAAGCTTTCCTGTTGTAAAGAGTACATATACTATCCTTCTGATCGATGTGTGGTGTTAACCTGCTTTTTTGGCACTAACAATACTAACCTCGACAATCGGTCCAGCTCGGGGCGCCCTTGGTTTCAGATCGGGGGAAATTAAAAAAAAAGACACACTTTTTCAAACTATCACTAGTAAATGCGAGCCGGGTTTCTTTAAAATGCATTAGAAAAAGCTTATCTTTTGACAGATGTTTCGTATACGAAATACATACAGTTTGACACACTCCTGTTTTATTTTACTCAATTTTTGAGTACAATTGTATACTTTTTCTTTTTCTTTCAGGGAAATGTAACTCAATTTTTGTAAAAAGTGGATCTACTCAATTTTATGAGTAGATCCACTTTTTATGAAAATTGAGTAACATTACATTGTAACATTGTACTAAAAAATTGAGTAAAATGAAACGGGAGTGCAAGTTTCGAGGGTTCCACTTGTGTTCACATAGTGATAATTTTTACAAGTGTTCCAGTTTTCTTTTTTCTTTTTCTTTTTTAAAGTGAACAAGTATTAGTTTAAATTTTCCTAGTTTTCCAATTACAATCGTTCTACTAATATGCTCGTGAAAATGTTTTTTGAAAAAGTGTTTTTTAAACAAATTAAATTGAAATGTTTATAATGTTTTTGAAGCAAACATTCTCTTATCAACATGAGACTTTAGGAGTTGACAATAATTTTGCTAAAAAGTAATTTGCAGTATGTAATATGTCATTTTTGAAATGCTGCATTTTGTTGCCAATATATTGCGACATGAAAACATGAATTTGACATAAACAGCAACATGAAAACTTAAACATGAACATGAACATGACGATGATTATTGCCTTGATTATGAGTTTGATTATAAACTTGAATATGAACATAGACATGAATGCCAACATGAACAAGATGAAAATGAACATGGACATAAACATGTACTATTATACATGAAATTGAACAAGAAACATGATCATTAATACGATGATGAACAGGAACGAAAACATGAACATGGGCAAGAACATGCACATAAACATGAATGTGGGTACGAACAACAAGAAGAACATAAATATGAACATGCTCATACACATGAACATGAAAATGGACATGAACTTGATCACGAATATGGAGATGGATATGAAAATGAACATGTTAATCTGAATTCTAGGATTCAAATTAATCTGCATATTAAAATAAATATAAAATTGGCAGAAGCATGACCATAAACATCGGTATGAACATGAAAATGAACATGAAACATGATCTTTAACATAAACATGAACATGAATAGGGAGATAAACATAAACAAAAACTTGGGCAAGAACATGAACATGAGCATGATTATGAACATGATTGTCAATCTGGTAATAAACATTAATATGAACATGAGCTAGAATATGAAAATCAACATGAACACTAACATGGCTTTGAACATGAACATGATCGTAAACATCGTGACTATAAATATGATTCGAAATCTGAATATTAATATGAACGAGAAAATGAGCAGGAATATGCACATGAATAGAAACATAGATATGAACATGAACATTAGTATGAATATAAGTATGGACATGAACATGAACATGAACATGAACATGCCCTTGCACATGTACATGCACATGACAATGGATATGAGCTTGATCACGAACGTGAACATGGAAGATGAACATGTTAATCTGAATTTGAAAATGTGTAAGACCATGAACATAAATATCGTTATGAACATGAACCATGAATTTGAAGATAATCATGAACAAGAACTTGGGCATGAACATGAACATGAACATGACTATGAATCCTAAAGGGTTTCCATGATGAATTCATTTGAATGATGAATGATTATGAACATGATTGTGAATGTGATAATAAACAGAACATGGGCTGGAAGATAAACATAAACATTTACAGGAGTATTGGCATTAACATGATTATGAATATGATTCTAAATATGAATAAAACCATGAACATCAACTTGAGCAGGAATATAAACATAAACACGAACATGAGGATGAACATGATCATCGTCATGAATATGGGTATGAATATGAACAGGAGCTTAAACATAAGCATGAACATGACCATGAGCAGGAACATGAACATGATCATGAACATCCCCAAGAACATGGACAGGAAAGTTAACATGAAAATGAATATATTCTTGAACATGAACATGTTCATGAATATGAAAATGCACATGAACATGTTCGTGAACATGAACATGAACATATACATGAATATGAATATGCAAATGAACATGAACATGAATATGCAATTGATCATGAATATGAATTTTAAAATGAAAATGAATAAGAACAAAGATTTGAAAATTACATAAGACGTGAAAAATATGTCATGATATTATATGTGCGTTATAAGAAACTACATTCAAAAATTTAGTATCCTATTTTCGTTAAATATTACTCAATGTTTTAAATCATAATTCAATATTTTACGGTTCCATACTGGTATTGATGAACTTGAACATTCAAATAAACATGATCATGAAAATGGCATGAACATGATAATGAAAACGGCATGAACATGGAACATGAACATGAACATTAACATTAACATGAACATGAACGTGAATATTTTCATGAACATAAACATACATATGAACATGAATATGAACAAGAACTCGAACATGAACTTGAACTTGAACATGAACATGAACTTGACCATGAACATGAATATGAATATGCAAATGAACATGAACATGAACATGAATGTGCAATTGAACGTGAATATGAATTTTAAAATGAAAATGAACAAGAACAAAGATTCGAATAGTAAATAAGATGGAAAATGAATAAGAACAATGATTTGAAAATTACATAAGACGTGAAAAATATGTCATGTTATTAAATGTGCGTTATAGAAAACTTCGAAAATTTATGATCCTATTTTCCTTAAATACTATTCAATGTTTAAAATCATAATTCAATATGTTACGGTTCCATACTTGGTATTCATGAAATTGAACATGAAAATGAATTAGGAAACTAGGAGAATTTAAAATTAACTCTTCATTTGATCACTTTTTAAAAAATAAAACATTGAAAAACTTTTTCAAATTTTCGCTAGTAAACGCGAGCAAATTCCTTTGAATTCTACGAGCTTATCTTTTAGAATTAAAAAAAATAGTAGAATTCAAAGAAATTTGCTCGCGTTTAGTAGCGAAAATTTGAAAAAGTGTTTCAATGTTTTATTTTTTATTTTTTTAAAAGTGATCAAATGAAGTGTTAATTTTAAATTCTCCTAGTTTTCCAATCACAATCGTTCTACTAATACGCTGAAATAGTTTTTTTTTTAAATAGTGTTTAAAAAAAGTGAAAGATGAAAATGAACATGAACATGAACTTGAAAATGAACATGAAAACGAACATGAACATGATCATGATCATGAATGAAGATGAACATGACCATGAATATAAACATGCACATAAACATGAACTTGAATTTTAAAATGCAAATCACATGAACAAGAATTTGAAAAATATGCAAGACGTGAAAAATATTTCATGATATTGAATGGGCGTTACAGGATTCTGCCTTCAAAAATTTAGTATCTCATGATCCTTAAATAATAAATTCAATGTTTAAAGTCATCATTCAATATTCAACGGTTCCATAGCTTTTTTTTTTTTTTCTTTCTTTATTAAAGAGACTTTTAGCCTCCTGGGCTAGTTCGTCTCTTGGTTCCATAGCTGTTATTAATCAAAATGTTAGACCAATGCATTTAATTTGAGGCTTTGCAGGGTGGCCAAAATACTTTTTTCTTTAAAATCAGTTCGTTTATTTGGCGTGTGTAACACTTTACGGAGCCGATATTCAATATTGTTGTTCACAAAATTCTGTTTCTCGATATTAGTAAAAGTGGGATGCCAATTATTGTGACTTGCTCAAGGTAAATGGGTCACATTATCGTATGGAAAGGGCTAGGCAGGTAAATTATTTAAGATATTATTTGCTGCTCATGACTGCGACATCTACCAAATCCTTGGTCTCTGTAGTCCCTTTCAGGAGTTAAGCCGCAGATGGGGGACCACAGCTTGTTGAACAGGTACATGTAGCACCGCCAAAACACTTCAAGATAGTGGTTCACTAATTTGCAGAACCAAATGTTTTAAAAGTAAAATCATTCCTAGCATGAGTTACATAACCAAACTTTAGAAGCTAGGAAGCCACAAATAATAGAATATACAGTGGAATGTGACATATTTGATGTATCATCAACATTACTATATACTATATTAGCTGAACCCGGTGCGAGCGCTGCTACGCTTGCAACCAAATGAATGAAAATTGTCTACACACTTAGAAATTATGAATTTTACACGAGACGTAATTCATGTTTGTAAAAAATTGGGGAACGTAAAGCAAGACTTCGTGTAAAATTATGTCTCTTGTAACTGACACATACGCAATTCGACGAAGTATGCGTTTGATTGAATTTATTTTCTCATCTCTTTGAACTCATTCTTATGTGCTAAAGGACGCTTGCATATGTCGGTCACAGGGGACAGAAATTTACATGTCATTTTGATAGTGTGTAGAACTGGTGCGTTTAGTGTTGTTTTTCGATTTTTTTACCCTAGAAATACACATTTTGAAATTCTGGATAATTTTCAAATTCCTCTCGATTTGTTCGCTCTGTGTAAGGACCAGACAGACAGACAAACAGACATAAATTCATTTTTATATGTACAAATGTACAGAAATTCTGCTTCCAAAAACCTCTACCTGCCAAAAGTCGTTCCATGCGCTTGATTTGTTTTCGAGTTATGCAGAAATTTGTGTTTCACTTGCATGAGAGCCCCCGCTCCTCTTCTTTAAAGAGATGGAGGGGTCTTAAACTAACTCTTGCTTCAAAAAACCTCCACTTGCCAAATTTGGTTCCATTTGCTTTATTTATTCTCGAATAATACAAAAAAAAAAGTTTCATTTGTGTTGAAGCTCCCCTTTCAGTGGGCGAAGGGGTATCAAACCACTCTTCAAAAAGCTCCAGCTGCCAAGTTTGGTTCCATTTGCTTGATTAGTTCACGAGTTATGCAGAAATTTGTGTATTATTAAAACGAGTGCCCTCCCCCTTTTCAGAGAACGGAGGAGTTTCAAACCTCCAGAGAAACATTTCTTGTCTTCAAAAACACCCACATGCCAAATTTAATTCCATTTGCTTGATTAGTTCTCGAGTTAGGCATAAATTTGTGTTGCATTTGTATGGCAGCACCCTCCCTCCTCTCCCAGAAGAAGAGGAAGACGAAAAAAGGGTTCTCAAACGGCCATAGAAATATTTCTTGCCTTCGAAAATCCCCACATGCCAAATTTGATTCCCATTGCTTGATTAATTCTGGAGTAATGCAGGAATTTGTGTTTTATTTGTATGGGGCCCCCCTCCCCCTCTTTAAGAAAGATGAGGGGTCTCGAATTGCCTAAGAAACGTTCCTTGGCTTCAAAAACCTCCACCTGCCAAATTTAATTCATTTTGCTTGATTAGTTCTCGAGTTAGGTAGCAATTTGTGTATCATTAAATTGGGAGCCATAGAAATATTTCTTGAAGCCCCCTCTTCCAGAGAAGGGAGGGGTCTGTTAATATCATAAAAAACTTTTCCGGCCCCAAACATTCTTGCATACAAAATTCCACGCCGATCGGTTCAGTAGTTGCCGAGTCTATAAGGGTCAGGCAGACAGACAGACAGATTAAAGACTATAGATTATTTACATATAAGAGTTTGAATTGTTCCATTCGTGAAAGAACAATGAATACAATAAACCATAAACAATTTGCATTGTTTTATCGAGATTTTGAAGCATAGAACAAATATCTTCATAAAACCAAACTTACTTGGGTCATAGCAATCTCCAAGTGCTCACGGACAATTTTAAGGCCAGATGTTCATGTTGAATACGTTTCATCCCAAATCTTGATGGATGACTTCAACTGAATGTGTATAGGCTGTTTCGGAAATTATAAGGACACAGTTTCAAAATAGTTAACATGAGTTGTTTTTTTATATTTCAATTAACATTACCCAGAAAAAAATTATTAATCTTAACAAGCGCGTAAAATTTCCCTTCGTTTAATTCCAAGCCAAATGAGGCGTAAACAACGAAATTGTTTGCAATCTTTCATGCGCCATTCAACAATGTTTGCAGTTTTTCATACAACAGGCTAGATTCAGGCGTTATCTGTCTAAAATTTACATGAAATATCCAGAGGACTGAAGAAAGCATTAGTTCTTGAAGCCTGCACTTTTGGTGTGGCGCTAGTAACGTTTTTAATATTTCAAGCTCCGTTCACAATGGATTGGTAAAGTACAATATTTCTTCTACCAAACTACTAGTATCAGTAATTTAGATAAAACATCATAATCAATTTAACTGTTTGCTGCATAAAGTCTTCAAGCAGCACCAAGTTTTCGGCTTCAAAATTGTTGTTCGTGAATGACAGCCGCTTCAGTCCTGTGGAAATATCCCAATATTTTCGGCCAAATCCAGCATTCCCTTCTTGTGCATTAAATCGAGCATTAGATTACGTAGAAAATTCAATGTTTCTTTTTATCTGTGTATTTGGCGCATTATATCAGCACTGGTGTTTTACATAACATTTTACTCTTCTTTAATCAAAATCTTTAATTATAACCGAGACATCTCACTTTTCCTCGAACATAATCTTCTGCACAATTCTGCACTTTCCACCATTTTCACCACTTTTGTCCAATCCTTCTTAAATTTTTCGATGTCATCCACTGGTTTTACGAATTTCCGTAGCTTTACTTTCGTCAATTTGGTGGATTGATATCTTTTGGTACATAGTACATGTTCACGGTGATTAAACCCAGTCATTAATATCTTTTGGCTCGAAACAGACCTTTTTGGCTTTTGTACCACCTTATTGAGGGTTATTCCGAGAATCGAAGTGACGTTTGTCACTAAGTGAAATGAGAAAAGTCACCGCCAGTGACGTGACTCTCCATTTGGTTTATCCAGCATTT
>JASCZW010019741.1:0-13290 GCA_034211315.2 Aedes japonicus | reverse complement strand
GTTCATCTGCTAACCACCACCGACCAACAACATCATCATCATCGATCAGCTCCACGCCTATACGGTACACGCGGCCACTCATCGTCGCTCGGCAGCAGCAGCACATTCGTCGCCCGGCTGCAGTAGATCCGTGATACATATAAGATAAGTTTTTGTTTCCTTCTCTTCTGAATACAAGAAGCGTTATTTTTTATAGTGTGTGTGAGTGTACGGGAGTGATTGAGAGTGTTTGAGAGTGTTTAGTGTGGCTTAGCTTTAGTTTTTTTCTGTGTTTAGTTATATATTGATTCAGTGGTTGAGCGTCATAAGCTCCCACGAACGAGCCATGGATGATTTATCGCAAGATGAATCATCTATGGCGCAAAATGATGGGGTAGCTCATACAGTTACCCGATCACGTGCATATCCAGACAGTTCAACTGGTCCTTGGGTTGTCTATTTTCAGCCCAAATCGAAACCTCTGAATGTCTATCAAATTTCGAACGATCTGACCAAACGATTCTGGCGTGACCGAGATAATTAAAGTCAGGCCGAATAAACTTCGGGTCGATATGTCCAACCTCAAGCAAGCTAATGAAATTGCTGTCTCCCAGCTCTTTACTCTAGAATATAGAGTGTATATCCCAGCTCTGGGTATTGAAATTGAAGGTGTGGTCACCGCA
Source organism: Aedes japonicus (assembly GCA_034211315.2). Classification (NCBI taxonomy): domain Eukaryota; kingdom Metazoa; phylum Arthropoda; class Insecta; order Diptera; family Culicidae; genus Aedes; species Aedes japonicus. The sequence goes on along the minus strand of JASCZW010019741.1, from coordinate 12,628 downwards.
ACGAGTCTAACCCCTGAGATCCTGCTGAAGCGGGAGGTTGGTTGATTTAAGAACCCCCTGCTTCCCCCAGTTCAGATACTGGATGTGCGCCAACTAGGCTCAGTATCGACCAATTAGGGCGAAAAAAAATTCACACCATCAGACTCGTTTCGCGTGACATTCTCTGGTTCAACCCTCCCTCAATACGTCGAGTTGGGAAAACTTCGGCTACCTGTGCGATTGTTTGTACCTCGGGTCATGATCTGCCAGAAATGCCAGCAGATGGGACATACGACCTCCCATTGCCGCAATAAGGCGCGCTGCTCCAACTGTGGGGAGAGACATGAGGATGGCGCGTGCGCAGACAGCACACCTAAATGCGCTTTTTGCAAAGGAACTCCTCCTCATACTCTCTCATCGTGCCCGGCGTACAAACAACGTGGGGAAAAATTAGAACGCTCGCTAAAACAGCGTTCCAAGCAATCTTTTGCTGAAATGGTGAAAAAAGCCTCACCATCACCCGATGCCTATACAAATCCCTTTGCTCCTCTGTCAGATGACGAGTCTGACTTTGATTCGGCTGAGGAGGGAACATCGTTCATCTTTCCGGAAGGTGTGTCAATGAAGCGAAGACGCCTCCGCCCACGGAAAATTGCTGAAAAGAAGCCCGAGACCAGCTTGCCCAATTCAAGGAAAGGTGGAAGAAAGGAAAATCCTAGTCCACCTGGTTTTCGTAGTACTAACTACACCCAGGACTTTCCATCTCTCCCGGGGACATCCAAAACCCCTTACGCCCCAATTTTAAGAACAGAAGCCCCCTCTTCTAGTGGGCTGTTCTCATTTGATGACATTGCCGAAGGTATTTTCAAGTACCTCGAAATTTCTGACCCTCTCAAAAGCATTGTTTTAGCAATGCTTCCAACAGTGAAGACCTTTTTGAAGCAATTAACAATTAAGTGGCCCCTCCTAGCAGCTATCATTTCCTTCGATGGATAATTTTCCAAATGAGGTCGGGGGTTTGATCACTGTTCTGCAGTGGAATTGTCGAAGCTTGATTCCTAAATTGGAATCTTTTAAATTTTTAGCTCACACTACCGGTTGTGATGCATTCGCTCTTTGTGAAACATGGCTCTCTTCCGAAATCAATCTTCCGATTCATGATTTCAATATTATTCGTCTTGATCGTGATCGTGAGGATTCGCGTGGAGGGGGAGTACTTTTGGGGATCAAAAAGTGCTACTCCTTCTATAGAGTGAATTTTCCTCAAACTCCAGGTATTGAAGTTGTCGCATGTCAGGCTGTTATTAAAAATAAAAGCCTTTGCATTGCTTCCGTTTATATTCCTCCAAGAGCCTCCATTAACCGAAAACAACTCTCAGATTCTTCCTGCTCCGCGGTTGGTCATGGGAGATTTTAACTCTCACGGTACAGGCTGGGGAGAACTGTACGATGACAACCGGTCTTCCCTAATATATGACCTCTGTGACAACTTCAATATGACAGTTCTTAACAATGGAGAAGTAACACGTTTGGCTGGTACATCCTCAGTTGGCAGTAGATTAGACCTCACACTTTGCTCGAATTCATTATCGTTGGATTGCACATGGAATGTGATTCAAGATCCCCACGGTAGTGATCACTTGCCCATAAAAATTTCGGTTGCCACCGGGTTCAATCCGTGGAAATCTGTCAACGTCACGTATGATCTTACCCGTCACATCGATTGGACAGTAGTAGATGAAGCCGTCACGACGGTAGAAAGGTTTTCACCGCTGGAAGAGTATAACTTCCTCTCCAACCTGATCTTAGACAGCGCGCTTCAAGCTCAAACTCGACCAGTTCCAGGAACGTCATCTCGCAGGAAACTTCCTTCTCCATGGTGGGATCAGCAATGCACCGAGGTTTACCGTAAAAAGTCCGACGCGTTTAAAGTTTTCCGTAGACGTGGAACACCTGAGCACTTCGAAGTATACACGGCTCTCGAACGCGAACTTAAGAGCCTCATCAAGGCCAAGAAACGCAGTTATTATTATTATTATTTATTGTTCCATATTATGTAACGTAAGACTTAAGTCTCTTTTATGTTACATCGAGTAGTTTCTAGTAGACAAAAACGCACCATTTCCTAATTTGTATTTGGAAACATTGATTTGCACAAATTGAAAAAAAAACTGAAATGCTCTTTACATCCTCTCTTAAAAGCTATGAAAGATTCTTCATTAGTAAGATTTACAGGCAACGAATTCCAATGGACTACACCTCGCACAAAAAATGAATTCCCGTACTTGGTCGTCCGATATCTCGGCAAAATATACTTCTTGTATCGATTACTCCTTGCAATTTGCAGTTTGCTATGTAAATACTCGGGTTGTTTTGTACTTGAAATATTGTGCAAAAGTAAGCAACAACGAAGCTTGCTAAAATTATGTAAACGACTTCCTAGAAGTAAATGCTGCAGATGCGAAACGCTCGAATATCTATTTAGATTAAAAATGTATCGTATACATGCATTTAAGGCGACTTTCAACTTATTGAAAGTAGCCATAGATATAGAGTCAAGCAAGAAATCGCAAGCCATGAAATATGGGAGAATAAGACTTTTAAACAATTTCAATTTCATTGCACCGGACAAGAATGATGAAGTTCTAGAGAGAGTACGCAAACCAGCATAATTTTTCCCACATTGTGACATTATATAGTTGTCCCATTCGAGGTTTGATTCAATACGGATGCCTAAACTAGTTGCGTGTTCAACAAATTCAATAACCTGATTGTTAAGCTCCAGAGTTGGTTTTATAGAGTTTTGAAATGAACCATTTGAAATAAAGATTGCATTTGTTTTTCTTGCATTTAATGCCAACATATTTCTACAAGCCCAATCATTTATTCTTTGCAAATCTTCATTAATTTCTTGAGAGATTTTTACAGCACATCTTCCCATACATCTGTAGTACATTTGTGCGTCATCAGCAAAAAGATGAATTTCGCAATTCATAACAACATTTGGAAGGTCGTTTATATATAGTGAGAATAAAATAGGTACTAATATTGATCCCTGTGGAACTCCTGATGTGATTGGAAGAAATGAAGAAAAAACAGTATTATTGAAAACCACCTGTGATCTTGAACAAAGATATGATTTTATAAGGTTAACGGCATGATCAGCAAACGTAAATTTTGTTTTTAGTTTGTGGCATAATATGGCATGAGATACGGTGTCGAATGCTTTAGAGAAATCCAAAAGAATAAGGACTACAGGTCGACCGTTATCAATCACGATGCCAATATCATCGAAGATTTTAAGCATAGCTGTCTTAGTGCTATGCTTTGCTCGATAGCCTGATTGTGATTGACTCAAAAGGTTGTGTCTGTTTATATAATTACAAATATCAGTTTTAATAATTTTTTCAAACACCTTTGATAACGCACAAAGAATACTAATTGGTCTTAAATTTTCCAGTGAGTTCAAATTTGACTTTTTTTTTATCGGTATAACCTTAGATTTCTTCCAGACATCAGGAAAAACACTCGTTGTAATAATTGAATTAAATAAGTGTGTAATTGGCTCAATTAGGATCGGACAAATAGCTTTCAAAAATTTCATTGGCAACATATCTAGACCAAGAGCGTTTGATTTGATTGAATTCATAGCATTAACAACGTCAAATTGGTTTATTCTATCGAAGTAAAAATGTTCGCGATCAACATGAGCGGTATCATTAGAATAATCAACTACGAAGTCGTTATCCGTAAAACTGTTGCAAAAAGCATTGTTGATTTCATCAGCAGTATATCTATTGACCGTTTGTGTTTCTGATGAATTTATTCCTAGCTTCTTAACATTCTTCCACAATTCTTTAGTTGAGACATTTATGTCTAACCTTTCAGCAAAATAGTTTTCTTTAGCCGATCGTACGAGATAATTTACTTTATTGCGTGCTCTCTTAAAAGCATGAAGGTCAGAATCATTTTTGAATTTCTTCCATTTCTTGTATAGACTGATTCCACGCCAAATCGGTCGGTCACCAAACTCAACTATCTTCGATTTTGATGAAACTTGGTACACGTCTTCGGTATGTTGAAAAAAAAAAATCCACTGGTGTTAAGATTATTTGGATTCAAGAGTAACTTTTGAGATGGGTGTATGTTTTTTCCAACATTTTACTTGAAAAATCGTAGTTCAAAAACCATTACACTTAGAGAAAAACTTTATATGGGAGTTGTAGAGAACTAAAAGGCTTTGTAAAAAAAATGTACACTGAAAAAAAAATTTTTTTCATAAAGAAAAATCGAAAATAAATACTAAAAATCAAATATTAAAAAGAACATATTTTTAATATTTTTCAAATTTGTTTTGTGGAAATTTGAGAAAAAAGACACGTTTTGAAAAAAACTCTAGGATGGACGCTCTTATAATAAAAAAGTTTTTCCGAAGAGCGAACTTTGGTGCATATTTCAAATTTTGATTATTCATTATTATAAATGAAAATTAATTATACAATATGATTTTGGAGATCATTAAAAACAATAATGATGATAATGATAAATCACCTGAACGCAACCGTTTTCGAGATTTTTTCGGATTTTATTTCAATAGAATGAAAAAACCTCAGAAAATTCGCTCTTTTCTTAAGTTAATCGAGATTTCCACCAGAAATGATAAATTTTCCAAGATCTTCATATTATAACGTTCACATTACTTTAATGTCCTCTTTTCTTTTGATATCAGGATGATAAGAAGACTCATTTGAAAAGAACAAGATAAATAGCACTATTGTTTTAATATTGCAATCAATATATTTATAATTGTTTTATGGCTGTATCGGTCAGGCCGCACAGAGAATGAAGGGAGCGAATTTGCTAAAGCGATGAAAGTAACAGCGAGATAGATGTCGCAGGGGCGACAAGTGTGAAATGGACAGATGATGAAATTATGCGGAGGGTCATATAGAAGAAGCATATTAATCGAACTGCTGACTATTTTGCCAAGCTCAACGATATTAGAGGTCAGGTGTAGTGTGTGAAAACTACACTCCGAACAGTTCGGTGATGTAGCGATGAAGTAACACATATTGTTTAAGGTAGGTAGACAAATAGCAGCTATAACGTATGTCAGGTATATCTTCTCATAAAAAAACAGCTAATGTACGCTGCCTGTAAACTACCAGAGATGTTTTATACCTGCATTTCCAAAATTACCACAGCCAATATATATGCTCATACATAGTCGCATTCATCAGTAAAATCTATCTGAGTGAACTGAAAATGGAGTTTAACATGAAGAAGTGTTGTATGCCGTTTCCCACTAAACGGTGCTCAAAAACCTTCGTAAATTAACCGAACAAAATGTCAAAAAACTCAAGTTTATGGGCAAAACACATTTGGACACTTCTTTGATGATTTGTGATAATTGTCGTTTGCATTTAAATAGAACGGAACAATCCCATGCTGCAATTTCGGAGCCTAGTGAAAACCATCAATTACTAACATTATGGATCCACAACCATCTACATCACGGCAAGTGAGACTTGTATGGTCTCGAGGAAACGCCATCGGCAATATCATTAATGTCAGTGCTATCTGATAGCAGTGTGCAAGATTATTCAAGGCGCCATAATATTGAGCTATTTAACAAGGGCGTAGCTGGAATCAACGTTTCGCAAATATCAGCTAAAAGTTCCTGAACGTCAAATTATGCCCACAAAAGTTCAAAGATGTTTTCAAACAGCATTCGGACACGCATATTTGGGGATCAAGCGGAGAGGATGACCTGGAACAATTGAAAGTGAAAGCAGCCGAATATGACGAGATAATCGCGCAGCTAAAGGACCGGTATGCTGATCCAGAAACTTCGAGGGACGATCAAGTAAGGATACTTTCGGTTTTACACATCTTGGACAAATCAAAGAAGTAATGGCAGAATTTGGAATAACAAACAAGTACATCGTATCACAAGCTAAATTCCTTGCAAAGCACGAAGGTGTTTTAGCTGCCCCTAACAACTGGGACACGGTCTGAACCGGAAATAAAAAACCAAATTTTGCAATTTTACGACAGTGATGAGATTACACGAACAACCCCTTGTATGAACGACTACGTTTCAGTGAGGTGAAGGTAAGAGGGTTCATATTCAAAAGCGCCTTTTAGTTTGTTCATTGAGAAGCTTTCATTAAATTTCAAGAGATGCATCAAAATGCTGTTGGGTTTAGCTCTTTTGCAGCACTAAGACCAAAGCATTGCAGAGTGCTAACAGCAGAGTTCTCATAACATTTATGTTTGCACCATTCATGAGAACATTAACTTGATGCTTCATAGTCTTGAAAATATTCATTCGAGAATGATTATAAATTGTGTTTGAAGAAATATTATGTAGCTCATCAACTAGAACTAAAAAATGTTACCTCCGTGAATGCGAACGATGTCCAGGCTTTTCAGATTTTGAGAGTAGTTTTACAGACAAATTAGAAAAACGTGGTTTAGTTAAAATTGAAATATCAATTTTACACAGTTTACGAGCACACATACTTTGAGAATTCACACTGCATACAGAGAGCTTATTTTTAACAAACGTGGATTTCATTACAGTACCTGGAATGCACCAGCTTGTCGAGGTGTAAAAATTGGTATTGTTAGCCATTGGATAGATAAAAAGACTTAGCAAATAAAGGAGGATGACAAAGAGACATTTCATTAAACACTACATTCTTCATTACGATTAACATTTTACAAATCATTTCATATAGCATGTGGTGCAAACAAAAACAATTAAATACGTGAATCGCCAGAAACAGGAACAATTACAGCATCTCAAAACAGGTCGCACCATTTAGTGCCCACAACTGCAGCAACTCGAACAGACTTTTAGGAGGGGAGTCATGGAATGCTGGGAAGGGAAAGTAGGAAAAACAGAAACTCATAAGGAAAGGGTTCTAGCATTTCGATGCAAATCATCATCCGTTGATATGGCAATCTCTTTATCGTCGCCAATCCTCTTCACGAATAGGGTACAGTACAGTTACTGGCGAACATTTGTGAACGGGCTATCGCGCGAAACGTCGATGAGTACTCTTTGGAACACGGCGCGAAGGTTGCGTAACCGAACTACGAACAACGAGAGCGAGGAGTACTCGGACCAATGGATCCTCAAGTTCGCACGAAAAGTTTGTCAGATTCTGTGCCGGCACGGATGATTCCTCGCGAAACCACGAATTCGATAGATGAGATCAGCCAACCCTTTTCAATGGTAGAGTTCTCTCTGCACTCCTTTCGTGTGGCAATACGACTCCAGGGGCTGATAGGATCAAGTTCAACTTGCTTAAGAACCTCCCAGACGTCGCTAAGAGGCGCATGTTGAACTTGTTTAATCAGTTTCTGGAACTCAACATTGTACCGGATGATTGGAGACGGGTGAGAGTTATTGCCATTCAAAAACCTGGTAAGCCCACGTCCGACCACAACTCCTATCGACCCATCGCGATGTTATCTTGTATTCGAAAGTTGTTGGAGAAAATTATCCTTTTCCGTCTGGACAAATGGGTTGAGACGAATAACCTGCTTTCAGATACTCAATATGGTTTCCGTAGGGGTAAGGGAACGAACGACTGTCTCGCGTTACTTTCCACAGATATTCAGTTAGCTTTTGCTAAAAAAGAGCAAATGGCTTCTGTATTCTTGGACGTAAAGGGGGCTTTTGATTCTGTATCTGTTGAAGTTCTTTCAGATAAACTCCACGCTTGTGGTTGTTCACCATTAATGAATAATTTTTTGTACAATTTGCTGTCAGAGAAACATATGAGCTTCTCTCATGGAACCTCTACAGCTTCACGATTTAGCTACATGGGTTTCCCCCAGGGATCATGTTTGAGCCCCCTTTTGTATAATTTTTATGTCAAAGACATTGACGGTTGTCTAGGTGACAACTGTACGTTGAGACAACTTGCAGATGACGGTGTAGTGTCTGTCACGGGACCCAATGGGGTCGATCTGCAAGGACCCTTACAGGATACCTTGGACAATTTGTCTACTTGGGCTCTAGAGCTAGGTATCGAATTCTCTACGGAGAAAACTGAGTTGGTAGTTTTTTCTAGGAAGCATAACCCAGCACAACCGAAGCTTCAAATTTGGGGTAAGCCGATAACTCATTCTATGTCATTTAAATATCTTGGGGTCTGGTTCGATTCAAAGTGCACCTGGAGATCTCACATTGAGTACCTGAAGCAAAAATGCCAGCCAAGGATCAACTTTCTCTGCACAATTACCGGGACCTGGTGGGTCGCACTTCATTAAACTGGAACGTATTCAGTATCGGTGTCTTCGTATCGCGTTAGGTTGCATGCACTCGACTCACACCATGAGTCTTGAAGTGCTGGCTGGCATGTTGCCACTCTCGGATCGGTTTACAGAATTATCTCTCCGGCTCCTCACCAGGTGTGAAGTTATGAACCCCCAGGTGATCGAAAGTTTTGAGAAGCTCCTTGAGTTGAATCCTCAAACCCGCTTCATGACGTTGTACCATTTGAACATAACACAGGATGTCAGCCCTTCGCCGAACATTTCCAATCGTGTTTGCTTCTCCGATTTCGACAGTTCGGTTCATTTTGATTTATCCATGCAGCAGGAGCTTCGTGAAATCCCAGAGCGTCATCGCCCTATTGCTCTGGTAATATTTGCTGCAAAGTTTGGCCAAGTGGATTCCACTAAATCGTTCTTCACTGACGGATCATTGATAAATGAGTCAGCAGGCTTTGGAATATTTAATGAAATTTATAGCGCCAATCGTAAACTTCAAGCTCCTTGTTCCGTATATGTCGCTGAATTAGCGGCAATACACTTCACACTAGAAATTGTTGCCTCATTAACACTGGATCAGTACTTCATTTTCACGGATAGTCTCAGTTCTATAGAGGTTATTCGCTCCTTGAGGCCGGTAAAGCACTCCTCGTATTTTCTCATGAAAATACAGGAGCTTCTAAGTGCTTTATCTTCGCGTTATGTTATCATCACCTTTGTATGGGTCCCATCTCATTGTTCAATTCCGGGCAATGAGAAAGCGGACTCGCTTGCAAAGGTGGGCGCTATGGAAGGCGATATTTGTGATCGACAAATCGCCTTCAACGATTTTTTTCCTATTTTTCGTCAACAGTCACTCGTCAGCTGGCAGTATAAATGGAGTAAAGGAGATTTGGGGCGATGGCCACATTCTATCATCCCAAAGGTGTCGAAGAAATCTTGGTTTAGGGAGATGGATGTGGGTCGAGACTTCATTCGTGTTATGTCTCGCCTCTTGTCCAATCATTATTCTTTGAACGCTCATTTATACCAGGTTGGGCTGAGCGACAGCAATCTCTGTGAGTGTGGACAAGGCTATCAGGATGCAGATCACGTTGTTTGGTCTTGTGCTGAGCATCGTGGAGTCAGATCTGAGCATTATGATTTGCTTCGGGCTCGAGGTAGACAACCCAATATGCCCATTCGAGATATTTTGGCTGTACGTGATTTGGAGTACATGAAACTAATTTATGTGTTTTTGACTAACATTAGCATTAGATTGTAGTTAGTTTAACCAGTATGTTTAGTTTAAGTTTTTTTTATCTGTGTATGTGTGTGTGTGTTTTTTCTTTTTCAAAAACTGTTTAAGTCGAAAGAAAACCATAAATTGTATAGTTAAAGGTGTTTCAATACTTAAGAATTTAAATTTAATGTGTTATGTAAACCATAGTTTAAATTTCCAGCCTCTTTCCCATCCGTAATTTGTAATTCCTATTAACCTCGAGACGGCCGCGAGTAATCGGTTCTATCGCTCTAACTTTAGTTTTAAGATAAATGATGTATAAAAATATGAAAATTTGGCTCTGTAAAGTTGATTCGATTGAGCCTGTACAAATAAATGATTATAAAAAAAAAATATCGAAAACAAATATTGTTGATATTTTCACAGTTGACTTACATTGCCAGTGAATTTAACCATGGTTATAAATAGTTGAACTAATTGAATAACAACAGTTTGAATATGCTTGGGGTCAGTCCATTGTTTATTTTGAATAAGATTTTTGGTTTCGAAATCATTTGAATGAGAATGCAGAGGGTGGAACTAATTTACATCCTGTATACATAATTTAAATCAGAAGTTTTTTTTTTTCGAATGTAAAGGATTAAAAACAGTACTATTATTGGAACCACGAATATATAAAACAAAATCATAAATTAATCCTAAATTATGTAATGAATTTGAATCCATTGCTAAGAAGAACTAAGTATGCAGTAAGAACTTCATCCGATTTGTTTTCTTGTCGATCGCCACGATAAACTTGAAAGCGATCTGAAACGAGCAGGTTGTTGTTTTTTTTTTTTTTGTAGAGCTGCTTCAGGTATACACACTGGTTGGAATTATAACATTTTTGTTTTGATTTAACCCTATGACAGATTTGCAAAAATGATCGCTTTATTAACCATGAAGTATGGTTGATTTAATTCCAAAATTGCTTTGAGCTAAACATATTTTGTGGTTGAAAGAAACATTTTTTTTCTTAGTGAATGCCCTTGACCTTCTGAACAACTTTGCCGACGACTAGAACTTTCCATCTTATCAGAATCTCGAAACAGAACAAGTTGAAAATACTTAATTTTGCATGCTCACTAGCGCCACGTAGCGGTGGAAGTCCGGATGGAACGACCGGAGCGAAAGTTGGTAGCAAAATCGAAATAGGAACGCTCTCAGTCATCAAAATACCACCCAGATACGAACCCACCGGTGGGGATGGCCTTAGTGTCAATCTGCTTTACGAAATTATTAGTGCTGAACAACCAACAACAATAAGCAATCCATTCCAAGATGGAAGTTGTTTTGTTTCGTATTACAAGAATTTCCACCTGAGGCTATCAAGATGAATCCTGATCAAATAACAAACCTTGATCTAATAACAAAACCTCCAGTGTGTCCAGTGAAGAAGAGCAATTTTCCAACCCACAAAATCCATAACGAGACTTTTTTGCCTGTGATCATTATATCGCATATCATTTAAGAACACTAAAATATGTGATATGTGATTGCAGAGACTTTTTTTTTTGTCATGATTGTCGAGATTTTCAGCCTCGGGCTGGTTCATCTCCCGTCGTAGTCAGTCAAACACCACTTTTTGGGCATTTTCGTAACTTCTCCGGGGGTGAGATTCGAACTCGTGACTTAGGCGTGAAAGGTATGGATGTTTACCAATACGCCGGGGTCGCCCCCGTTTTGCAGAGACTTTGCTCATTGTATATTATACGAAGATTTTTCTTAATCTTCGTGATATTAAACTAAATTTCTCATCTAGAATTTCCTTGAATAGTAATTGAAATAAACACCTTAATAGCAGTCTTGACTATACGCAGCATACTCCGCTCTGTTTCGAAATGTTAATTATGCTTATGTATTTTAATTATTTCAAGGTGCAAGGTGAAACCACGGGCCCGCATACTCTACGATTCGTTATTGTGTAGAAATTCTGGGTGTATAATAATGGACGATGAAACGTATGTGAAACTAGATTACAAAACGCTTCCCGGACCACAATTCTATACTGTAAGCGAAGACAAAGACATCTCCGAAACGGAGAAGGCAATTTTTAACGAAAAATTCGGTAAGAAGGTTATGGTTTGGCAGGCAATATGCGAGTGTGGTAAAACATCTAGTCCGTACATCACAACGCAGGCGATGAACACTCAGAAATACGTTAGGCAGTACGAAGGTCAAGTAGTGTTTTGGCTTGGTTTGGTGTCATGTCTTTACGCAAAGGACACTTAAGAATGGTACAAAAGTCAAAATGTATGTTTCGTGTCGAAAGACATGAATCCGCCGAACTGCCCGGAGGCACGGCCAATCGTGACTATTTAGGCTTTAACCAAAGCAAAGCTTCGAAAATTCATAAAACCAGCGGACGACATCCAAAAATTTAAAAAAGATTGGCCAAAACTGGTCAAAATGGTGGGAAGTACCCCAACAAACATCGGTGTTGAATTAGAGCTTGTTCAAGCAAATTTGGAGAAGCTGTTCACCTGTTTCTTCTAGAATAGCTGAATAGCTTCTCCAAATTGGTCATGTTTGAGGAAAAGTTAGGAGTCTTGGCTATGATTAAATATTTTGATTAAACGAGAATAAAATATCATATAAAACACAAATACAAATATGATTTGCCAAATAAAATTATTAAAACTAAAAATAACATGGCTTTTTTGTTATTTTGAAAGTATGGTTATACTTTCTGGAACAGTTTATATATGTGGATAAGAAAAGTGACTTATATTGTTAATGTATTATAGCATATTTGCTTAGTGTCAATCTGCTTTACGAAATTATCAATGCTGAACTACCTTGTATAAGCAATCCATTCCAATCTGGAAGTTGTTTTGTTTCGTATTACAAGAATTTCCACCTACGGCTATCAAGATGAATCCTGATCAAACAATCATATCATTTAAGAACACTAAAATGTGTGATATAATGATTGCAGAGGCTTTGCTCATTATATATTATACGAAGATTTTTCTTAATCTTCGTAATTTTAAACTAAATTTCTTATCTAGAATTTCCTTGAATAGTAATTGAAATAAACTGACTTAAAAGCTTAAAAAGAAAACAAACTGTAATATTTTAGCGATTTTTGAACGAACT
>JASCZW010019740.1:0-13286 GCA_034211315.2 Aedes japonicus | reverse complement strand
TTTGAGCTGTTTAGTGGAATACCTGTAACTAGAAATAAGAAGAAAATTAGTATCTTCCATTTAATTCCAACTACCTTTGCTTATCTTCGACAGATACGCGTATTTCGTCTACAATGTGCAGACTTCTTCAGTGTCTCGTACTAAAAAGTCGAGTTATTAGTACGAGACACTGAAGAAGTCTGCACATTGTAGACGAAATACGCGTATCTGTCGAAGATAAGCAGAGGTAGTTGGAATTAAATGAAGATACTAATTTTCTTCTAATTTCTAGTTATTAATAGTGTCTAGCGTTGTTTTAGAAAATGGTGCAAATGCATACGTATTATTAAATTCTTGTTGATAAACATTAGATATTCTTGTATATTTCTGGGATGTTCTAGGTTATCCAATATGTATTTGAGTTGGGAACTTAGGATCAACAGCTGTATCAGTAGCTTTTAGGGCTATATAAGGTTACGATACATATTGAATGAACCTTTTGAAAGGTCAACAGTTAATATTTGGTAATTGATTGATTTTCTAGGTCATCCAAACTGTTCTTGAGTTTAGAACTTAAGATCTGCAGAAATAACTATACCCTTATGGACAATTAAAAATTCCGCTACGTATTCAACCATATTCGGTGAATATTTTCGAACGTAAAAAAAAATTATGAGATAAACTGGGATGACCTTGGTCACCCAAACAGTCTTAAAGTTCGAAGCATTATTTATTTATTTAATTATTTATTTATTATTATTATTATACTTCATCTGACTATCCGTCTTAATGAATATTAAATATTGAAGGGGAAAAGCCTGTGAGCAAGGCGCAAAAACCCCATATCTTCTTATTACATATACATGGAGAACACAAAACTTCTTAAAAGTATACATAACACAAAATAAATTAATAACATGAAAATTCTAATTCGTGGTCTAGTAATAAAAGTAATTATCCTCAGCACATAAGTCAGGTCTCGTCAAGTCCTCGTCGAACATCCGCCAAAAATTCCGAAAGTCTTCGCTTAAATGTTTCAACAGATGCATTGAAGTCGAACAGCAAGTACACCTGGTTGAACGTAGCTGACATAAAGCGGATGGGATCGTGCTGACCATACAAAGCATTGCGAGATTCAAGCATCAAGAAATCACGTTGGCAAAGTATTCGTTCTGGGGCGTATATATTCAGCTGCTCAAGGATCCTCGGTGAGTCCATATCGCCAAAAAGAATCTTGGCTACAAAAACAGATTGCGCAGTACTTCTCCTTTTTTCCAAGGTTTCTATGCCTAGCAATCTGCATCGGTCCTCGTAGTGCGGTAAATTGAGCGGATTTTGCCATGGGAGATCCCGCAGAGCATACCTGACGAATTTCCGTTGGATTGATTCAATCCTAGCAATCCAGATCGATTGATAGGGACACCAAACCACAGCATTGGATTCCAGGATCGACCGCACAAGAGCACAATAAAGGGATCGAAAGCATAGGGGGTCACGAAATTCATTTGCTATTTTGAAGATGAATCCCAGCAGTCGGTTTGATCTGGAGATAATATCGTCATAGTGTGATCGAAAGGTAAGAGCTGGGTCAAGGATAACTCCAAAATCCCGTACTTGACGAACATGTTCTAAAGGCTGACCGTCGATGATGTAATCAAAAACAATAGGCTCATGTTTTCTGTGGAACGAGATGACGTTGCACTTGTGAATGCTTAGTGTAAGCATGTTTCTAGAACACCATTCAGCAAAACAGTTCACATAATGTTGTAGTGTAAGGCAGTCTTGAACGTTTGTCACAACCATATAAATTTTTACGTCGTCAGCATAAAATAATCAGCAAGCTGGTGGCAGCACTGAAGAGAGTTCATTGATGAAAATGTTAAACAGTAGAGGCCCCAGGTTGCTTCCTTGTGGCACACCTGATAAATTAGTAAACGGTTCAGAGGATTTATTTCCAATCTTAACAATCAGTTTCCGATCTGCTAGATATGATCTGAACCAGCTGGTCAATGATGATGCGATACCTAATCTATCCAGTCGTTTGAGCAAAATCTCATGATCAAAACGATCAAAAGCAGATTTCAGGTCGGTATATACAACGTCCACTTGTGTTCCATGATCCATTGCGCGCACGCAGAAAGAAGTAAATTGGACGAGATTCGTAGATGTTGATCTCTTGGGATAAAAACCATGTTGATCCAAGGAAATGTGGTTCTTACAGGAAGCAAACAGCATATCATTAATGATGATTTCAAATACCTTGGAGCAGGTGCACAGCGACGTTATTCCACGATAATTCTCGATGTTTCGTTTATCACCTTTTTTATGCACAGGGAACATGATGGAGAATTTCCAGCTAGAGGGAAATCTTTGCTGCTGCAAAGAGGTGTTGAACAACAGTGTCAAAGGATGAGTCAGAGCATCACAACATCTCTTCAAAATGCATGAAGGGATACCATCATGGCTAGGTGAGGAGGAATATTTCAGTTTGTTGATGGCAGCTTCAACGTTCTGAGGAGTGACCTGGACATTTCCTAGTGAGCAGACATCGCGCGGTGTTTCTATACATGCATTTTCGACTTGAGCAGGAGATGACGTGTTGTCATTGAAAGCAGACTTGAAGTGTTCAGCAAACAGATTGCACTTATCGGATGCAGTACTGGCGAGATCGTTACGTAGAAACATCTCAACTGGTAATCCATTATCCTTACGTTTGGAGTTCACGAATTTCCAGAAACTTTTAGGATTTTTTCTAAGTTTCTCTTGCATACGTAGAGTATAACGTTTGTACAAGAAGCAGTTGTAAGTCCGATATCTGCTACTTGCTCGATTGAAAGCCTGCTTAGCGAGTGGGCAACGAACTCTACAGTAATTTCGAAGTGCTCTCGATCTCATACGCTTTAAATGTCGCAGGTGTGTATTCCCCAAGCCGGTTTTTGATTAGGTCTCCGCATAGGACATAATCAGCGATAATGGTATGCATTATGCGAGTGAAACAACCAACAGCGTCATCAACATTTTCCATAGATTCCAAATTGGACCAGTCCGTACAAAAAGTGCTTCTAGCATTCCTTCAAAATCTGCTCTGCAGAAATCAAAACTCGGTTCATCAAAAACATCTTCAAAATCGATACCTCGAGATACGTTGACTTCGACTATAAATGGAGGATGATCGGCGTCGAGAAGTGATAAAGGTTCCGCAGCAGCAGATAACGTGCATCGCTCGAGTGTCATCTCACATGCCAAAGCTAAATCCAAATAGCGACCGTTTCGGTTGCTGATTGTGTTGATTTGAGTTAAGTTATAAAAACTGAAGCCATCAAGTAACGCAGCACAAGCAACAGAGATGTGCGACTGCAAGGCATCTACAGTAGGATGACCGTTCCTCGAAGAGTCCCAAATTAGGCCAGACTGATTGTAATCACCATCTTCTGTTAGATCTACTGTTGTAACAGTAGGTTTTGGACTGCAAAAAGGGACAATATGCATTTAACAATATTGATTGATTAGTGTAGAAAACATTATACGTACATCTTAGGATATTCTAGATCATCCAAACTGTCCTTAGGCAAAACATAAGATCTACAGTAGTAACAGTTGTTTATGGACTACACAGAAACAAAAGCGTTCACGAAAATGAAAACGGACCGTGAACTAGTTCACGTTTTCAGGATTTTTACCTAAAAACGTGATTTAGTTCATGATTACGTGATTCAGTTCACGGTGTATTTTTGCTTGTTCTCGAATTCATGACTGCAGTTCACGGATCCGGGCACGGATTTTTTTCCGTGTATACAAGGTGATCATATGTATTCAAACTTCAAGGAATCTTTTGACGAATCTTTTGACCACGAGGTCAACAGTCATAATTTTATAACTTTGTGCCCCTCTAGGTAATCTTTACTGTTCTGAACTTTAAAACTTAAAATCTACGGTAGTAACAGTAGCTTTTTGAGCCATACAAAGTTACGTCACGTGTTCAAGCAGATTCAGTGCATATTTTTGAACGTTAAAATACACAAGAAAATGATCTTGAGCGTTCAAACCTTAAGATTTACAGTTGTAGCAGATATTTTAGGCAATATAAAGTTACAATATATATTCAAACAAATTCAATTAAAATTCGTAAATTCAAAAAACTTTATAAAACAGTATGACGTGTTCTAGGTCTATCAATCTATCCTTCAGATCAGAACAAGTGACCTAAAGTTGTAAGAAAAGCTCTCTGGGCTATGCAAAATTACGATTTTCATTGAAACATATTCATTGAATATCTTGAGAGAACAACAGACATTATGAGATAATCTCCGGATTTTTTAGATTATCCAAAATATTCTGGAATTCAAAATAAGTGTAATTTTCTGCAGCAAACAAAGTAACAATATGTATTTAACCAAATAAAGTTTGTTTTCTCGCAGGTAAACAGATATAATGTCTTATTGTGTTTCAGGTTACCAAACTGGGTTCTATAGTCATAACATTAGCTTTATAATCTACGAAAGCTGACAATATGCATTCAAACATATTCAGTGAATCTTCAGTAAGGTCATCAGCCATTATCAGATTATCTTGGAATGTTCATGTTCATAAAAGCGGAACTTGAGTCCAGAAGTCACGATATACAGTAGTAACCATAGCCTTTTGGGCTATACAAAGGTACGATAATTATTCAAACGTATTCATTTAATATTTTGAAGCGTCCACAGACGTCATATGACAACCTCATTAGTTTCAGGTCATTCAAACTGTCCTTGAAAACTAAGGAACAAATATTGTAATTACAGTAGCTTTATGGGTTATACAAAGTTTTTTTTGTTTGTTTTCACAGAATATCCCAAGACTTTCTCATAATTTCAGTTCATCTTCCACGACATTCATTGAATATGTTTGAATACATATCAAAGCATTATATAGCGGATAAAGCTACTGTTACGACAGTAAATCTTAAGCTCTGAGCTCAAGGACAGTTTTGACGACCTAGCACATATCAGAAAAATATTTCCTACTTTTTTCCATCATTTCTATCTTATTGAGCACTAAATCAGTCGGAATACACCAAATTGCTTATATTATAACGCTTCACAAATTTCAAGGAATATTGTATTGTTCAATCTAAATCGCTTCCATTAAGTTGCGTAGTCCTACGTCATCATTTTGACCAACCCAATAGGACTGTACCTTGTAGTTTTTATGAGAGAAACAATGACTGGCTAAATCTAACATTGGAGGTAAAGATTGCAACATTTTTAGGAACGTATGGTGCTTAAAGATAATTTAAAATTGTATCTGTTTGTATTACATCAAACAATCAGCGATCATCTGATAACCCAACAACTCTTCAGAAGCCTGGCATACGTGGTCCAAAACGTCAATGTTTTGAAGCTCTATCTGAAAGCACCAAAGATACATACAGTAAACGGCTGGCAAAAAATAAACATTTGGAAATCTATTGCGTTCCGCAGAGAAACCGGCGCACCGTGGTTCTTTGGCGAATATGGCCAATATTCTGCGTGGTCTGAGAACCTCTGGTGAGCATTACGCTAAGCAGATTTTGCGAGTCACCGGAAAACCGAAACTGATCGCTTCCGTTGAAAAATGATGCTACTAAATACACGTGTCGGTTTGGGCAAACGGAAGAAACAAATGCATCGAATAAAATTGTTGTCCACTTGGAAAAATATCAGGGATCATCGAACAAACATAATCCGGAAGACTTCACGTCCAACGAAAGTTGATGGAGCTTTATCAGTCGAGGTTGCTTTACGTGACATTCCAAGGAATATTGCTGGTTTTATCATGGTTTTATAGCATCCTTGAAGTCTAATTCATGCTCTTCAGAACCCTTATAAAACCAATATTGTTACTTTGGATGATACCTAGTGAAACTGCTTGAATTTTGGAATTCGGATGAGGAAATAGTCGACTGCACACAGCATATTTCAGCTGGAGTGGTTTTCTCGCACTACAACCAGAACTCAATACTGAAGCAGGATGATTCGCTTCTTTTTGGAGCATGCTATGCCGTTGATGTCGATAGCTGGAAATGACCAAAAGCTGTGGATCAATCCGAATCCACAGTCCGACACCTTTTGCCATGCAAGATCGATGACTTGGGCGAAAGAAACTGAAGAACGCACTAAGATGATGTGTAGAGCACTCTATAGTGAGGTTGAGGAGATAAACAGTCGACCTATAGTTATCGATTCATTGGTACGTATGTCTGCACAAAATATTTCAGAACATTTCACTAATCCATGTTTCATTGAAAAGCAGAGCATTCTATGCCATGGTAGACGGAAAAGCGGCCAATGCTATGGTAAAATCGAACCAACCACCGGCCACCCATGGCGCTGTTGTCTAAGCGGTTATAAAAATAAAAGCTACTGTCAAAACGTACGCAAAACAAATTATTTTATTTTTAAAATTTGGTTTTCATGATGTTTAGGACATTGGCCATGCTACAAAAGTTGTGAAATTGTAGGCAAAGTGGTCTTCCACAAAATGGTAAGTAGTTTTGATGATTTCACTGCTTGCAATAAAAAAAAAGTGAATTTCTCAGATTACTTGAAAGCCATCTCCACCGCTAACATTTTTAATCTTGTTTCAGAATCGTTGCATTATTTCGGGATGCAATGATATCAAGTCCCAACTTTTTCGAGTCCCGAACTCGGGTAGCAACAGATTTGCGCAGTGGAGGAAGGTTGCCACTGTTTACGGATTGGGCATAGAGCGGATCCCAAGGAACTTTGCTGGTTTTATCATGGTTTTATAGCATTCTTGAAGTCTAATTCATGCTCTTCAGAACCCTTATAAAACCAAAATTGTTACTTGGGATATGCTCCCAGCATTTTGTGAAAGCAGACTTTGATGAATGTAAGTAGTTCTGTTTTACGTTGGATTGATTTGATGTTTTTTTTTTTGTGTTTATTTAATACATTACAGACACACGGAGAAAACGGAAGAACACTGCCATACCTTCCATGGAGTTGCCAGCTGGGAAGGTCAAAGCAATCCAAAAAAAGAAAGGTTGCTGCGTTGCTGGATGCCGGACGAAAAATCCGAGTAAGTTGGAAAAATTTCTCTATTCGAAATCGCAGCACTGGAAAAAGTGGGCAAAACAACTTGGCTGCTCTGATAGAAATATTTGCCAGAAGCATTTTCAGGATACGGATTTTTCAACAGCTTAGTAATCATGTTTGTTAATGTGTTCGAAGTTCCATTTAAAATGAATTCTGTACGGAAAACATAGCTTCTTCCTGCGTGATGTTTTCCGTAAAATAAGCGAGTAAAATCGAAGTCAGGTCATTGGTTACAATTCCATTCCATATTGTTACCATTCACGAAAAAAAAAATCAAAACTCAGGTCAGTTTGTCCCATGATTATTAGATATGCTTCGTTAACCATAATTTCTTATTGTTTTTATGGAAATTATGAATACTGGTATGTCCTATCTATATTTTATGATGAAATATATTATTGGAAGGTGTTTTCCAGCAGCTACTAATGTTCCCTGACGGCTCCATGTTTGCTGTGAGACAAATTGACCTCAGTTTTAACTATTTTGTAGATAGCACTATGGGAACATTATGCGTAGAACGGTAGGTGACTAGTGACAATGGATTTGTCTCCTTCTTCTTAATCGATTATCCCCAGGGGGCATTGAGTTTTTCAACCGATAGCGCAATTAAAAGAACCACATCAAGTTAGGGATGTTTCGAAGCTTGTAAAATAAAAGGAATTTCATAATCATCCAGTATGGAAAAATATCCTGATAAATGTTATCGAGTAGGGGAGTGCTTGTCAATTCACATTCAAAAGTTATGGCTAATTTCATCCCTAACAAAATATATGCAATACGCAATCTCTTTTATTGTTTATTATTTGCAGTAACAGCTCGATATCTGAAGAGTAGCTTTTTAAAACGTTCAACAGACCCGTAAAAAAGGTTTCGATTCATCGGAGAAGGATCACGCAGAATCTGATTCCATCGTGTATCGTGGATCATAATTATGTTAAGGAAGATTTACGTCCAAGAAGCAACAGAATGTGCTCTGTGCACAGTTGCACAACAAAGGCCAGCAAAGGTGTATTTCTACACAGGTTTCCGAAAGATGTTAACATGGCAAGCAACTGGATCCAGGCTGTAAAATCGGGTAGAAACGCAATAAAAAACTCTTTCGTTTGCAGCCAACATTTTCACAACAGTGACTTAATAGTGTATAATTGCAGGTAATTATTTTTATCATGAACTATACTTTAATTTCAATAACAGCGTGTATACTACCAGTAAAAAGCAGGTTTTTCGGTTAGTCAGTGCCAAAGTTAGAGTGTTAGTGAATTTCATTTTGTTTTCCATAGTAATTCATTGAAATCTCCATACAATCTTAATTGGTTGGCGTGACCTTTAAACCTTCCGCAATCTTCACCATTTTTTGCACTGTCTTATATTATAGATATGTGAATTAAACTTGGAGAAGGATACGTCATTTTTTTGAAACTGAAATGCCCAAATAAACATTTATCGTATTATTTATATATGTTATTTATATCAACAATGTGTTTCACACATATTAGAATAAAATATTTCAAGGCTTTGATTACATTTCAAGGTTTTTGTTGAATCATTGTATTCAATTGAAGAACTAAATATTTACTGTTCCATAACTGTGGGAGAAATAACTCCTGACCACAATTATGAATAACGCGATTGAATGTTCCTGTGTAACTTTCTGGGATTTTTCAACTATAAGTTGAAATCATTCTGCTAAATGAGATCCATAATTGTGAGATGAATGTAATTGTTCAAAAAGAAAACGCATTTTTCTAATGATTTTATCGAATTCTCTTTGAACTATGATTTTACGGTATTCTCAATGAATATATCTTCGAACACCATCCTACCTAAAAATTCTTGAATTTGGTTGCGAATCTGATAAGTTTGAATTTTTTTAATAGCCGATAAAATATTTGTTACGTTTATACAATTCTCAACTTAATTTTTGTTTGGTTTATATTAATAGACGTCTTGATTTTCTAGGTTCCAATTTGTTTTAGAAAACTGCAGTACCATCTCGTCAAACTCCCCTTCTTACAACAAGTTCAGTCACGCAAAGATGATCCATACAAACGAAACTTTGAATTCTTCCAAAGAACCCGAGCGTCAGTCAGACGATAGTCTGAATTCCAATAAAACCACTGAAAATTCATCACTGGACCAAACAATTCTATCAACCCGGAGCTCACAAGCGGATCCTTCTGGATTGCATGCTGGAAATAGTTTTCATCAATTGGATACACCAATTGAATTAAACAACGAGATGCATAATTTTGACCAGATATGCTGTAACGATGACAACCTACCTGGACCAGAGCAAAACAAAGAAATGACGAATAAAAATAAACTTGAGAAGACTATTCAGTCACACGGAAAGGCCATTTAGAGTGACTTTTTAATAACTGAAAAGGATCTAACATCATGGATTGGTATTTCTACCTTGAAATTGTTGGAGGTCGTATGTGCAATGGTCAGAACCATGGCAGATAATGTATATCCGAAGAAATATAAAATGCATTCTACAGATCGCGTTATACTTACTTTGGTAAAGTTAAAGCAAAAATTATCATTTGCTGCATGTCACCAACAACCGCTGCTGAATACTTCGAATACACCGTTCAGGTACTTTAAGAAGTATTAGGTACCGTAGTATATTGGCCATCACGACATGATATAAAGAAGAATATCCCGCATTGCTTCAAAGGAAAGTTTGAAAAAGTTCGATGCATACTTGACTGTACTGAGGTTGGCATCTATTCAGCAAACTGCTTAAACTGTAGAATTCCTGCTATTCAAATTACAAGCACAAAAGGACAGTTAAACCAAAACCTGCAGGGTTGGTGAACTTCTGCAGTCGGGCGTATACAGGCAAGTCATCTGACAAATACATTTTCAACAAAGAAAACCTTATCGAAAAGCTGGTCAAACATCAAGATGAAATTATGGTCAGTCTTGGTAAAAGTCATGCTCATTAGATTCAAAAGCGTGGATTTTCAGGCTACATAACAACGACTACCTATAAGTTCCATGCGAAAATCAAATGATAACTCATGACAACAAACGTAACCAGAAGAATGAACGTTCAATTTTCAAAATGCTTTGATATTCATTTATGTACACAGAAACAAAAGCGTTCACGAAAATGAAAACGGACCGTGAACTAGTTCACGTTTTCAGGATTTTTACCTAAAAACGTGATTTAGTTCATGATTACGTGATTCAGTTCACGGTGTATTTTTGCTTGTTCTCGAATTCATGACTGCAGTTCACGGATCCGGGCACGGATTTTTTTCCGTGTAAACAAGTTCATTTTCAAATCGAATTTCTAAATGTCAGAAATGAAATTCAATCAACCACAAAGAATATCAATTACCCGTCGGGATCGGAAAAATGCAAGGGCAGCCCAGTTCAGGATATTCTTGCACGACATTGCTAGCATCTATTCCTCTGGGACGATGATGACGGCCCTGGTTGTTCCATGTTTGGATTAGGATTCAAAATCACTTAATAATAAAAAATCATCACAAGAGATGATATCCAGATGTCGTCAAATGAAATTCATGCTTACCGATTGATAATCAAAACAACAGGAACAGCAGATTTTTGACCCGCACATAGAGCCTACTTCATTCATTGCAGCAAACAAAATTCAGTTGGCATAGAAGTGACAGTGGTAACCATGAAAACCGGGAAAGTAAACATCATCATTACACTGGGATAAAATCATTTTCACTTCTCATTGATATTTTATGATAATTCAAGGCACTGATTATGGTAGATAAGGGATTTTCTATTGAAAAAGAATGCTATGAGAATGGGATTCGGCTACACATTCCACCTTTTCTACGAGACAAAGCTCGTGTGCATGTTGAACGTGCAATTGCTAGGATCTAATTATTCGGAGTTCTTCAAAGCAATGTAGACGCAGGCATCCTTAAACATACCGATGATATTATGAAAATTAGTTGTGGAATTGTGAATCTATCTGCACCGATCTTTAAGGACGACCATCCATCGCAATGATTTATTTTGACAATATATTAATAATCTTAAACAGGTATTCGACAACATGTATCCTGATCGAATGATGCCCAACAATTTGGTATGGGAGCAGAAAAATGATAGAAGACGGAGGAGAAGTAGAATCCCAGGAGGTTTGTTTTAGTACTCGAATAAATGTTACAAAAATGTTGTAATTTTATTAATGTTTTTTTTTTTATTAATAAGAATGTTATAGATCACTATTCTATCGCTTTAATTTCGGCAAAATGTGTTGAAAACAAACTCTTTCCAAAGCTTCATTTAGATCACGTACAAACTCCGCATCAAACTCAACATCAATAACGATAAAGTCATCGTCTTTAGAAGAGTACACTATAAAATCTGTTCTAGAGCACTTCATCACCCACATGTTTAATTGTACCTGTGCATAATAGGCATGTTGTTTGTTCAGCGTGTATTTTGTTTCTCCATCATGGTCCTCTGCTTTCTCGTACCGTTTTGTATCGGAGCAATAATGCACAAGCCAGTCCAATCCTTTGTCTTCCCCGGCAAAGAGGCATTTTATTTCTAGGATTATGCCACAAAGTACATCAACCGATCCATGGTCCTTCGATGTGTACTATAAATCCCGTCTTCTGAATAGTAGGATTTCGTTTGCGTGTGTAGCAATTGAAAACCTTCTCTTCAGTTTGTTTCCCGTAGCGCATCTCTTTAGTAGAAATCGTTTTCGGCCTAAGGTATTGTAGAACCTTTCTCTCCCAGTCAGGATTTTCATTCTTTGTATACGTATACAGGTTGTAGCATGGCCCACTGCATTTGCCATTCTTTACTATTCTGAGCCTCCGTCTCAACCGCAACGCTAAGAACATCGGCCTGCGTTACGGACACAACCTTTTCATAGAACTCTTCTGGGCACAGATACGTATGGCCAATTCCATTTATTACTGTGATGCTATCACTACTGAATAGCAGCTGCTGCAGATCTTCGATAGAGCAACACACTCGAGGTTGAAGAGCACCAACAGCAATTGTGCCGGATCGAAGTTGTACTGGATTGTTAAATCGCCCAGCGATATGTTTTGAAATAGAAGAATCTGGAGCAAAAATAAATATGCTGCCTTTCAACGGTCATAACTGTTTCTGGAGAAGTCAGATCGATAAACTTTTCTCTGTTTGTTTTGTGAAAATCTGAAAAATTTCTTGACAGTTGTTTGAATGATTCTCAAAATATATTTCAATTTTTTATGCCAATTTGTGAAGAAAAATGCCATTCGCATGCGGTCAAAATACGATATTCGGTGGTTCTGAGACCCAAGCTAATGAAAACTGGCATGAAGCTCTAGGTCTCAAGACTTTTTTTTTGGATTTTGTCGACCAGTGTAATGCAATTAATGTATTTCGCAATAAGATTAAAGTTTTCTATACATGGTGCTGTAAAGGTCTATTGAAACTAAATGTTAAAAAATGTAATCTTTTAACGTTTTGCCGAAAACAAAGCACGCCAAACCTCTCCCAGCATATGAAGCACGTTGTATGCTGATCAATATTGAAACTTTGAAACAACGTCGCAATTATGCAAAGGTCTTGTTTGTTAATGATTTGGTATCACAACGAATTAACACAACCGATCTTTTGCCAAAACTAAATTTATCGACCACTCGACAGATTATGCTAAATTTGAACCGCTAAACCACATAATGATTATATAATAAGCATTGTGAAATGAATGACGTAAATTCACCTAGGACAATATTTCACTAGTATTTTAACACTCCGCGAAGTAATAGAACAAAGGCATTTAATGTTAGTTTAAGGATGTATCCATGTAATAATTATCCATATAACAAATCAGTCTACTGTTGTTTAACGTCTAATAAATAAATAAATAAATACTAATGCTAGTATTAAGTCATTCATTATATCAAAAACCGATGAATTATCGGCTCCATAAAGCTAAAGCAATTGAGCCTGCCAAATAAATGAACAAGTTAAAAAAAATATCCATCGTTCATGTACATACTAAGAAAAATGTTAGATACGAAACGTGCAAGGCATATGAAAACTGTCGCTTATTAGTCAAAACCTTCATGAATCAGTATTTTGTTTCTTGACGGATATCAATGTCTATAAATCTGTAACTTTATCATAATACCTGTATAACGTCTGTAATCTGTATAAAGTTTGTTTCCATGATCAAATGTCTAACTAAAACAAACATGTCTTTACATCTGGCATCACTGCAACAAGGAG
>JASCZW010019739.1:0-13280 GCA_034211315.2 Aedes japonicus | reverse complement strand
TTGTGGATTTAATAATAATAATCAAACGCGCAAGTGTGTTCTAGTAACAGCATCGATGGCCCACCGGAATGAAACAACTCAATTCAATTCATGGCGGATATCATAATAAGCCCGTATTTATCCATCGATAGTGAGACTGAACCCTTCTTACACTTCACCAGAACTACGAACTCAAATATGGCCATTTTCATCAGAATTCTAGGAAGATACAGGAATATTGACGTGATTAAAATATTACCATTAATAGTCATTAATGACCTGTTTGTGTTAGTTATATAAAAGGGAAAATTACATAAATAAAGAAATTTCATATAATCAGTCCATAGAATGAATTTTTAGACAATCCTAAGCGGCAATTTTGATTATCGATATGCATACAAGAGGCTTAATAAGTACATGTTCGTTGAAATTGTGTGGTTATAGTAAATGGAGACTTTGTGTAATTTTCGAATATACTCGCTGCAGTAACCCAGACCACTAGAGCAAATCGATGCTTCTCTAATTCTATAGAGTCGCATAGTGTGGCTAGTCCACTGTATGTGCTATACAACGCAACAGATGCGGAACAATAGAATACAAGCAACAATCAATATGCAACTTGCGATTTGAAATTGGTTCACTTTTGGAGAACCCCTTGGTCTGAGGTACACCTTGAAGCCAGCACCTTGCTGTACATATTTGCGCCTTTGTTTTGATTTGCTGTGTTATTTTGACAGAATATTTGAGAGTGTGTTCGTGTGAGTTAATTATTAGGGGCGCATCATTAAGCTTGGGACCGATGTGCTAGTACTGACTGAGCCAAGAAAAAAATCGTTGATCGGGACCTACTGGTCTTAGAGTTAGTCTATGATACAAGCGGCATCGATTGTGGTGAGTGGTCATGTTCGGTTTTGAACTACAACGAGTATATTTTCATCTCACAATTATGTGCTCTAAGGTATTGTTTTGGTCATATCTCCATGAAAGATTATCCAAACACAATGAAATTTGGACCAATTAGTTGAGGATTTTATAACTTTGATTTGCCGCCAACAAAACTAAAATCGGTACATAAATAGCTCAGTATGTAATCGGAGACTAAACTATTATACTACTATTATAATAGGCCGTCAAGTACAGTTTTGTTCATATCCTCGTAACAAAAGCAGCGCCAACATTAGATTAGGGCGAATCTGCTTTTTTAAACAAACACTTTGTCTGCTAATTTATCGGAAGTTGAATACAATTCCTTCAAATTGAATATATCAGCGGATAGAGGCAAAGCTCCTTGTTGGTTCTGGCAGCACGGACTGAGAGTATGTCTCCACATCCTCGAA
Organism: Aedes japonicus; assembly: GCA_034211315.2. Classification (NCBI taxonomy): domain Eukaryota; kingdom Metazoa; phylum Arthropoda; class Insecta; order Diptera; family Culicidae; genus Aedes; species Aedes japonicus. The sequence goes on along the minus strand of JASCZW010019739.1, from coordinate 11,964 downwards.
ACTGGTGCTAACGGTCGCGCTTTAGAATTACTTTTCTTGCCCTTCTGGCAATCCCGTTTTGTTCAGCTGCTATAGATCATTGCACGATGGCGTCACCAATGCAGTTTTGACAGTTCAGGAAGCTTGTTTACGTGGACTTAGAATATTTTCGGTATGATCGGTTTGAGATTTTGTGCTCTAATTTTTTTACGATTGAAGTAAAACAGCCGAAAAACAGACAGCAGTGCTTATCTTTACATAATTTCCTGAGTCTAATCATAGAGAATCGGAAAAAACCAATGAAAAATTTAGTTAGAGAAGTTCAAATTATAACACCTTGTAAACAAGCTCCTTGAACTGTCAAAAAAGTGAGGTTAATACTTTCCGTGCAATGATCTATCGCGCGAACGTACCCGACCTACCAATCAATCATCGTCATCATCGTTAGTCGTTACCAATTGTTCAATCTGCACGGAAGAAAATTAAATTATCTCAAAAGTCTTATGAAGCGAACGTTTAATTCTATTTGTGAGAAACACCATTGTGCCGTTGGTTAAACTTTTCTGTGAAGTTGCATACGTGTGCCGGCTTATTTCCTGGTGCTGCCCAGAGCTGAACCCTTGGTGCTCCTGGTCTTAGACGAAAAAATATCACAACGTAGGGTAATCGCGCCAACATAATTTGGTGCCGTTACCAGGATATTGGTCGTACCACAGTAGGTCCCAAACAAATACGATTTTTTTCTTGGTTCAGTCAGTACTAGCACATCGGTCCCAAGCTTAATGATTCGCTCCTAATAATGAACTCGCACGAAGACACTCTCAAATATTATGAGCACCGTTTCAAGTAATTTATCGCACCGTACGTGGGCCTACTCTTGGTCCTTTAAACAGGCACTGATTACCTGCACATCCGTGTTGCCTTATCATCGCAACACCGCAAAGCGGCATGGAGGTTCTGCAGGTTGAACAGCTGCTGGCATGGAGGGACACGCTGCTTGCTTAGTTGCGTCGGACAAAGGATTTTAACGCCAACTACAATGCCGAGCGCGATCAGGTGCAAGTACTGCTAAGGTTGGACTACATCAACGGAATGTGGGGTCAGTTCGAGATGGTTCAAGCACAGCTAGAGGATGGCGAAACTACAGAGCAAGGTAGGGCAGCATGCGACATTTCGGGCTGAGCTGGAACCGCGTCTCTTTTCAATAAAAGCGAGCTTGCTTTCGAAATTGCCGTCAAATGATAGCGCCGCAATCCCTCGACTCTCTCAGGCTTCCTCCACTCTTTCTGGGATAAAGTTGCCAACCGAAGCTGCACAAACTTCTGGGGCTCCATCTCATCCGCAGAGGAAGAACCATCACCATTCACAGTTCCGGTTTTCATAGTGCGCAACGACTACCAGTTCCGTGAGAAATTCTTTGTTACGATCAGCCGCATTCAGTGCTAAAGTGCCAGAAATTCTACCAACTTTCACAGAATGAACGCCAGCAGCTTGTGAGTTCAAAGCGTCTTTGCCACAATTGCCTTAAGGGTAATCATTTCGTCCGCAACTGTCCATCTAGTTTCAACTGTCGAAAATGTAACCGGCGTCATCATACGCTAATGTACGAGAGGTTCCATCCATCAGAGTTCCACTTCCCGTCCATTGGCACTTGTTGCCTCCCCGACGTCGAACTCCTCCTCTATGATAGCATCGCCAACGCAGTCCATGGTCGCTGCTTCGGAAAAAATCCCAACCGTTGAAGTTAGCACTGCTTTGCAAGGTCCCCGGGAAAATGCCTTCCTGCTTACCGTCATCGTGAAAATCGTCGACGACTACGGCATGGAGCATCTAGCTCGCGTTCTCCTGCACAGTGCTTCGCAACCGAACCTCATCACAGATCGATTGACAAAGATTTTACGATTACGGCGACAAAAGGTGATCGTGATGGTTCAGGGAGCCGGAAAACTCTCAAATTCGATACGAGACTCCGTGTTCGCTCGAGTTCAGTCAAGGAGACAAGACTTTTTGTGCGGCGTTAATTTCCCGGTTATGGACAAACTCACAGCTAATCTCCCGTCCCAGAAAGTTTCCACTGTGGGATGGAAAATTCCGAAAGACTTGTTCCTTGCAGATCCAACGTTCAACGAGAGTCAACCGATTGACATGTTACTTGGAGCCAAGCAGTTTTACTCGTTCTTTCCAAGCGCTGCACGCCTTCAACTCGACAAGAATCTACCTCTCTTGGTCGATAGCGTCTTTGGCTGGATCGTTGTTGGCTCTGCATGTTCGATCTCTGTCGATCAGTCTACCTCAAGCGCTTGTGAAGCAGTCACCGTATCAATGATTTCACTGGAGGATAGTTTGGAGCGATTCTAGAAGACGGAGGAGCTGAGAATTACGGATACCTATTCGATTGAAGAACGACACTGTGAGACCCAGTACAAGTCTACAGTTTCCCGAAATTCTGAAGGCCGATACATCGTTCGATACCCGCGAAAGGCCTAGTTTACCGAGATGATCGGCGATTCTAAGAAACATGCTCGTAGACGATTCGACTACCTAGAAAGACGTCTAGAGCGAAACCCGCAACTGAAACACGAATATCACCAGTTCATACAAGAGTATCTCTCCCTCGGCCACATGCGCCTGGTCGAAGCGGACGACGAACAATCCTCTCTGTCCTATTACCTGCCCCATCACCCCGTAATTAAAGAGGCAAGCACGACAACCAAGGTCCGTGTCGTGTTTGATGGCTCAGCGAAGACCTCTACCGGCTTCTCTTATTGACTTATTGATATCATGCTGCGGTTTCGAACGTTTCCAGTTGCTCTTGTCGGTGACATCGCCAAAATGTACCGGCAAGTCCTTATGCATCCCGATGACACCGCCCTGCGCGCATACTATGGTGATTCTCACCACAAGATCCAGTGCAAACCTACGAACTTCTCACCGTTACGTACGGTCTATCTCCCTCATCTTATCTGGCGACTCGAGCACTTCAGCAGCTGTCAGAGGATGAAGGCAAATCATTTCCAGCAGGCGGTCCAGAATTGAAAAAGAGCTTCTACGTTGACGATTTAATCGGCGGAGCCCAATCCGTCGAAGAAGCGATCATTTTGCGGAACGAGCTCAGCAAATTAACTAGAAATTAGAAGAAAAATTAGTATTTTCCATTTAATTCCAACTACCTTTGCTTATCTTGACAGATACGCATATTTCGTCTGCAATGTGCAGACTTCTTTAGTGTCTCGTACTAATAACTCGACTTAAGTAGAAAAATGGACCAAGCTGGTTAGTGGGTTCGCAGCAAGATTGGCCGAAATCCGAAACCCCAAAGATGTCCGACGAAGCACTGGAAATAAGGTGGCGGGCGTCTACTATTGACTGCGATTTGGGAGGAGTTGTGGCGACCACGGGGTCGAAAATTAATCCAGAGCATCGTTAGGAGCTGTTTTCGTTGCACTCGTCTGAATCCCGTTCCTGCTCAACAGCAAATCGGTCAGTTGCCTGCCCAGCGAGTCATTCCCAGTCGCCCGTTCAGTGTTACTTGAGTGGATTATGCCGGCCACTCTATCTTCGTCCGATTCATAAGCGTGCCTCACCTGCCAAAGCGTACCTATGCGTCTATGTATACTTTTAAACCAAAGCCGTGCACCTTGAATTGGTCGGTGATTTATCCACTCAAACGTTTCTTGGATCTCTCCGGCGCTTCATCTCCCGCCGCGGTTTACCGCTCCACATTCACTCCGATAACGGAAAGAACTTCGATGAAGCGAAAAACGATTTGGCTGAACTTTTTGCCAGGTTCCCGGAAGCCGTGGGGGGCTCGAAAAAAATCATAATTTTTAGTATTCACCCGTTAAATGCTGCCTTATCAATATTTTCCTTTTTAAATCTTTCTCTATTTTACAAATATCTATAAATCCTCATACTGATATGAACGAATATTAATGTTAATGCAAAGTACTACAAAGTTGTAGGATGAGTCAAGCGCCATAAGCTACTGAGTTTTTGGCAAACAAATACAAGCGAATGAAAGTGAATGTTTTCTAGTTGACAGATATTTCGACAAAATGTAAACACGATCGAATTTACCATTCCAAAATTGTACCATGCGACTGTTTTCAATTCATTGATGATGCAGCTGCAGAAGCATTCCCTGTGGTGCTCGGCCGTTGCCTTCTAACTTAACCAGTCCTAGCCACACAATCAATGACTCTATTGATATCTTATCGTTCTAATGCATTACTTCTACTTTCTTACCATTGCAGCTCATCATCCGATTTATCGATAAACACCGCTCTCAAACCACCACCGCAATCATGTGCTGCTACCCAAACAATCCGTTATCGATAGCTGTTTGATTATGTTTCGCATTTAGCCGGTAATAATACAAACCTATCAGTCAAAGCAGGGTGTTGTCCTCGAGTGTTTGCTGGAGATTTGGTTCTTCCGAAACAATACGAGGCAGTACGGCGCACAACGCGGTCTCCGGTCGCCCAATAGCATAAGGCTTCAGACAACTGCCTCCGTTGTCTCCGTCATAAATTCGGCGCCGCCAACGGTCCCAGTAATAGGAGACTTCGGTCAGACGCGGTCTCCTATCGCGCAATGTCGGAAGGATTTGCCGCTGGTTTGCAGCAGGACGATATTCTTCAGCAGCAACAGCAGCAGGGCGAGTGGTCGGCATATACCATCATGGATTCGTCGCGTGTGTCCACGTGTCTTATCTCGATGCTATTGATCGTGTATGGAAGCTTCCGCAGTCTCAACATGGAACAGGAGCAACGCGAGAAGGAGAAAAAGCGACAAAGCGAAAGCATGAACAATCTGCTCACCGGTGAACCTCTTCAACCCGAGCCAAGTAAGTAGCGAAATGCAGCGGGTCGCGATAAGAAATGGATTGTTGAAAACTGTATATTGTGTTTTATAGACAAATTCGCCACTTTGGACACGATGCACGCTCTCTGTCTTCCGCTGGGAGCCTCCATATCACTGCTGGTGATGTTCTTCTTTTTCGATTCCATGCAAATGCTCTTCGCCGTGTGTACAGCAAGTAATTATCATAATCACCTATTAGTATTGTTTTTCAGATAGAGGCATCTCATTGGCTATACCTTGTTTGTACTTTCAGTCATTGCCACCGTAGCTCTAGCATTCCTCCTCCTTCCCATGTGCCAGTACATCATTCGGCCATGCTCGGACGGTAACCGGATATCGTTTGGCGTATGTGGTCGTTTTACGGCGGCCGAGTTGTTTAGTTTTTCGTTGGCCGTGTCAATCGTTTGCATTTGGGTTCTCACCGGCCATTGGCTATTGATGGATGCCATGGGGATGGGACTGTGTGTTGCATTTATAGCATTCGTACGCTTACCAAGTCTGAAGGTATCCACACTGTTGCTCACTGGACTGCTCATCTACGACGTGTTCTGGGTGTTCTTCTCGTCGTACATCTTCAGCACCAATGTTATGGTTAAAGTGGCCACTCGACCTGCAGACAATCCCGTTGGGCTAGTTGCTCGCAAGCTGAATCTCGGTGGAATTGTCAAAGAGCCTCCCAAGTTGAATCTACCGGGAAAGCTGGTATTTCCCAGTATACACAACACTGGTCACTTTTCGATGCTCGGACTGGGCGATATCGTTATGCCAGGACTGCTGTTGTGTTTCGTACTCCGTTACGATGCGTACAAGAAATCACAATGTACACAGACAGCGGAAGCTGGTGTACCGCCCCCGAGGGGAGTCGGCTCAAAGCTTACTTATTTCCATTGTTCCTTACTAGGGTGAGTATATTGATATTCATCTTCGAAAGGATGTCACATTTTACAAGTTAATTGTTTTCTTTTTGCAGTTATTTTCTCGGTTTACTAACCGCCACCGTTAGCTCGGAAGTATTCAAGGCAGCACAGCCCGCTCTGCTGTATCTAGTTCCGTTCACATTGCTACCTCTGCTGACGATGGCGTATCTTAAGGCTAGTATTGCCGATATTTACGCAGTACCAATATCTTACAACTATTTTACCATTGCAGGGTGATTTAAGGCGGATGTGGAGCGAACCGTTTATCATACAGCAAGCATCCAAGCAGTTAGAAGTTTAAGCTGTAATTATCTTTTTGTTCTGGATGAATGAAACACACACACAGAGACATACAATAGTATTAGGTCTACGTTGAGTAGAGAAACAGAAAAGAAAAAAATCTAGAAACAAAAAACAAGGATTCTAGCATTAAGATTATACATAACTGTAAGAGCTACATAAGAAAACAAAACCCTTTTTCTGATATGAATGTATTTAGTGAAACAAAACAAAAAAAAACAGTAAACATGTGAACAAATATGTAACAAAACAGAAATGTTGTATTGTTGCATTCGTGAAGAACACAGACAACTCCTGAAATCCCGCGGCAGTATGAAATGAACAAATAATATAACGTTATTCATTCAGATGAATAGGACTCATGCGAAAACAAACATGCTTAGTGAAGCTAATATAGGAGCCGACAGTAATAGTTAAGAAACAGGTTTATCATTATCGTAACTCATCTTCAGTTCATTTTTCACTCCCAAATAGTGCGTGATTAGATTTTTATTATTCATGCCTGAGTTCATGCCAATATCAATATCGATCGTCAGAGCGCGAAAGAAGTTGAGCTTCTTCTACGGAGTAACGTCTCAATTATGCAAGTTTCAATCTGATTCATTTAAATTTCACACAATTATCATTACTTCCTCTATGTTTTCGTCGATTGCAAAACACCACATGATCTTAAATTGTAAGCTAAATACATTTAAAAAAAATCGCCCAGTTAAGTCAAATTATTAGCGAATCTAGAATTTCTGTAAGTGGAAACGAGAAAAGACAGGGAATCGACTGGAAATTTTTGGGGCAGAAAACCACCGAGTGATCAACGAACCTCATCTCGTCGCTCGCGTAGCTATCCCACGCGTTATCTGTGTTAATCTCACTATCAAGAACCGTTAAAAAAAATTAACGCAATCCTGAGAGAACAAATCTAAATTAACCCGGACGGAAGATAGATCAAAGTCACTCACAAACACGCGTAATTATAAAATGAATATAAAAATGTGATAATTTTATATAATTTCTTTTTTTCACTCTGTGTATGCCTATCTCGAATGTATACTTTCTGATTTTTTAAATAGTGAAGTCTGTTTGAATTAGCGAAATAAAACCGTTTTTTGAACATTAAACTAATGGTGGTGTGCAGTTTGTCCGAAAATGTCCGTCCATTTATTTTTATTTATCTTATTTACAGGGCATAACGTCACAATACAATAACATAGCCTGATACACAATATTCCTCCATAATGCACGATTCGTGGTTGCTCCTCTCCAATCCCTTGGGCACCTTGTACCCCCTAGGTCTTGCTCCACCTGGTTTGACCATCTTGCTTGTCGCGGCCCACATCGTCTTGTACCAACCGGATTCCCGTCGAACACAATTTTTGCACGATAGTTGCCCGGCATTCTTGCAACATGTCCTGCCCAGCGTATCCTTCCAGCTTTTGCCACCTTATGAATACTGGGTTCGCCGGCGAGTTGCGCGAGCTCATGGTTCATCCTTCGCCTCCATAGTCCGTCCTCCTGTGCTCCACCAAAGATAGTTCTTAACACCGGTCGCTCAAAAACTCCGAGTGCTCGCAGGTCCTCTTCAAGCATTGTCCACGTCTCATGCCCGTAGAGAACAACCGGTCTTATTAGCGTTTTGTACAGGATGCACTTCGTACGGGAGCTAAGTCTGTTTGCCCATGTGGAGCCCATAGTAGGCACGACTACCAAGCGGTAACTTTATCTCTCAGACCCAAATATCTATCCACTGATAATCCGCTTCCGGATCTCACGGCTGTTATCATTGAAGGTATCCACACTTCCTTCGCGCTTTAGTCTGGTGTACTGCTCTGCCACCGCCTCAAATGTTCTGCCGACAATATCCACGTCCTCGGCGAAGCAGATAAATTGACCGGATCTGTTGAAAATCGTGCCTCGCATGTTAAACGCCGCTTGTCGCATAACACCTTCAAGAGCAATGTTGATACAGGAGGCAAGAGAGACCATCACCTTGACGAAGCCCCTGCGGGATTCGAATGAACCCGATAATCCACCCGATATCCTCCACACAGTACTGGGTTCCATCCATCGTAGCATTGATAAGTCGGGTCAGCTTCCCCGGAAAGCTGTTCTCGTCTATGATCTTCCTTAGCTCATATCGGTTAATTGTATCATATGCGGCTTTGAAGTCGGTGAATAGATGATGCGTTGGGGCTCTATATTCACGGCACTTTTGGTCCGTTGTAGACCGATAACTTCCCACAAATCTATTTGCTGGTGGCGACAGTCGCTGGAAGATGGTTTGGGATAATACTTTATAGGCGGTATTAAGGACAGTGATCGCCCGATAGTTGTCACAGTCCAGCTTGTCCCCTTTCTTATAGATTAAGCAGATAACCCCATCCTTCCACTCCTCCGGTAGCTGTTCGGTATTCCAAATCCTGACTATCAGTCGATGCAGGCAATTTGCCAACTTGTCCGGGCCCATCTTGATAAGTTCTGCTCCGATTCCATCCCTTCCAACCGATTTGTTGTTCTTCAGCTGCTTGATGGCATCCTTAACTTCACCTATCGTCGAGGGTTGCACATCACCGTCACTTACTGCATCGACTACGCCTCTTCCATCGCTGTTATGGTCCTCTTCCTGTACTCCATTCAGATGTTCATCGAAGTGCTGCTTCCACCTCTCGGTCACCTTACGATCGTCCGTCAGGATTCTCCCATCCTTATCCCGACACATTTCGGCTCGCGGCACGAAGCCTCTGCGGGATTCGTTCGGCGACCAGCTGTTCTAGTTCCTGACACTCCTCCTCCTCCCGGCGGCGCTTTTTCTCCCGGAAGAGTTGGGTCTGCTGTCGCCGCTTCTGTCTGTATCGTATCCCCACTATGATGGGTAGCTTGACGCAGCATAAGTGCCCGCGCTGCGTTCTTCTCATTCAACACCTGCTGACATTCCTCGTCGAACCACTCGTTCTGTCGGCTTCGTTCCACATGACCTAAGACGTTCTCCGCTACGCTGCTGATAGCTGTTTTCACGGTGTTCCAACAGTCCTCAAGGGTTTTGTCGAACTGGCCCTCTTCCGGCAGCGCAGTTTCGATTACGCGTAGTTCACGGCGACGTCAGGTTGCTTCAGTCGCGCGAGATTGTACTGTGGTGGGCGCCGGTACCGAAAAAGAAAATTCCGTCTACATGGGGTCAATTTGTGCCAATGTTATTTTAGTAGGGGAACTAAAGTATGCATTGAAGACAACTCTGAAATAATTTTGGGTGGCGATTAAAAAATTAAAAAAAAAAGTATTCTAGATAATTCAATGAAACAAATTTTCCTTGATGCCACATTATGTCACACTATAGAATTAGATGCAGGATCGTTTGGCGTAAGTGGTAAGTGTCTGATTTTGAACTGCAACGAGTATATTCAAAAATTACATGTACTTATTTAGCAACTTGAATTCATATCGATGATCAAATTATGGAGGCCCACTTGTTCCGGATGGATGAACTCCTCTCAAGTCTGGCGAACGGGGGTCAGGAACTGGATGCAAATCTGGCCATGGTTCTGAAGAGCATGCCAGATTCCTTTTATCACCTCACAACGGCATTGGAGACCCGTGCGGACAACGACCTGACCATGGAGTTGGTAAAAAGTAAGTTACTGGATGAAGCACAGAAGAGAATGGAGAAGTTCTATCAAAGCGAGTCCGTCCTTCGAATCGGTGCCGAGACTAAGATCATTTGCCACCGATGTCGGAAACCGGGCCACATGAAGCGTGACTGTCCAATGGACAGGACTGGAAAGAACCACGAAGCGTGATTACCCGACGATGAAGCGCGAAGGTTTAGCCACATCCGATGAACGAGGCAGATCACAAAAGCATAATCCCAAAGGAAAAGCAGTGAAGACCTCGCCTTTTGTGTTCATGTCTCCCTAGAACCGGAAACTGTTGAAGACTTGCATAGTCGACTCCGGTGCCACATCGCATATGTGTTGCGACCAAACATTCTTTGATGAATTGAAGAAAAGCACGGGTGTGACCATCACTCTAGTTGACGGCAACGAGACAGATGTCAAAGGTGTTGGTTCCGGTCATTTGCTATGTTAGGATGACAACGGAGATCAGCAGGAAATCATCCGCAGTGATGTATATTATGTCCCGGATTTGGAATCCAATTTGATTTCCGTTGGGAGCCTCGTCAACAAGGGAGCCTCGTCAATGCGGAGGCGATGTTTGTAGCAGCAGTTGTAAAGAAGAAAAGTGGCCATATCAACTGGAGATTAGCACCGAGCGAAGCATGAAGGTTGTGCACCATACGAAAGACTGCATTCATTCATGGCATTGCAAGCTAGGGCACCGAGACGGATGCAATCCAGCGGGTTGTCCGCGAAGGCTTGGCAAAGAACGTGCCCGTCAAGAAATGTGACGTATTCCGGACCTGCGAGTGTTGTGCTGAAGTGAAAGATTGCACGGAAGCTTTTCCCACGGAAAACGGAGCGGCAATCGACGAAGATCCTGGATCTGGTGCATACGGACATCTGTGGTCCTATGAATATCGTGACACCGGGTGGATCAAGATATTTTTTAACCATGATCGACGGTGTATTTCTTGAAGCGAAAATCGGAAGCTGTGGACGTGTTCGAGGAGTATGTTAACATGGTCCGAAACCGTTTTGGACGAAATCCCGTTGTCATCCGCTCAGATCAGGGTGGTGAGTATAAGGCCAAGCATTTGGGTCAATTTTATCCGGTATACTGCAGGTTACTTCCACCGCAACAAAAGGGAATCGCGGAACGTAAAAATCAGGCGTTGGTGGAAATGGACCGCTGTATGTCAATAGATGCGAAGCTAGGGTACTGCTACTGGGCCGAGGCCATCAATATAACCGTACACCTCCAAAAACCCTGGCATCGAGGTCCATCGAAAAGACGCCGTTTGAAATGTGGTACGGGAAGCAACCGGACTACAGCAACCTGCACATCTGTGGATGCGCAGAAACGATGAAACGAAAAAGGCTTGATCCTAAGGGTAAGAAGTTCACGTTCATGAGGTATGCTGATAACCATAGAGCGTTCCGGTTCATTCATCCCACCACCGACAAAATAACAGCCGAGATGCAAAGTTTATTGAAATGGAGGAACAGGAGGAAATCAAGCATTCTGAAAAATCGGATCCTCAAATCGTAGAGTACGAGGCCGAAGTCATTCAGCAGTTCGGTGCCGATCCCTTGGGTGATCTTGATGATGCGGATTCAGAATCTGACAACTCTGACGACGATGATGAAACTCTAGTTGAGGAGGAGGAAACGAATATAGATTCCAGCAAAGTCATCGAACAAAGATAAAGATGACACTAGTATAGCAGCCGACGAGGTAACATTCAAAGATGAAATCGAGCCAGCAGCCACACCTGTTAGACGATCGTCCCGTAGCACGAAGGGTCTGTTGCCTCAGCGTTTCCGAGAAACAACAGGAATGATGAGAACACTAATGGATGAACCGAATACATTCGACGAAGCAATAAACGGCCCCGAAACAGAGCTATGGAAGACAGCTATGGCCGAGGAGATAAAGCCGTTGCGTGAAAATAGTACATGGCATTTGGCGGATCTACCTCAAGATCGAAAGGCGATTGGATGCAAATGGATTTTTGTGCGAAAGTTGGACGAAGACGGCACGTAGCCAGATGTAAAGCCCACCTTGTTGCAAAAGGCTTCAATCAAAAGTTCGGGACAGACTATGAAGAAGAAGAATATGAAAAGATTATCCGAAGTTTGAACAAGCATTTCGAAGTGGTATCATTAGGCGACATCAACCATTTCCTCGGCATCAAGTTGAGACGCACCGAGAAAGATTATTCCTGAACCAGCAGGCGTATATCTGGGGAAGGTTCGACACGCGGTATGGAGTACGCAACTGAACCAGAAGTGAAGTA
>JASCZW010019738.1:0-13286 GCA_034211315.2 Aedes japonicus | reverse complement strand
TTTCACAACCAATCGATTTACTATTCACGAACAGACAATTTTTAAAATGGAAAAAATAAATAATAACACCTACAGCGGGAATCAGCTGGGGCTGTTTGGTTTGTAGGAGCAAGCAGATCGTAGAAAAATTCGCTAGAAGTCATTGTTTACAAATGTTACTTTCGACCTTTTGACTATTTTGTATAGAATATCTGATTTGGTAAACAAAAACAGGAAGCTTAGAGCAAATTTTCAATAGGTCGTAAATAACATATTACTATTATCAAAAAACTCAATGTAGAAGTTTTGAACATTAATTTCAATTCCTATTTACGAACTAAGCCATAATATTTGAAGGATTTATTGCACAGTGATGGACGGCGATGCAAGAAGAAGTAGTTAGGTACAAAAGATGGATCGAGATTTTTTTTAAAGTTGATTCGACAGAAATTCTTACCTAATCAAGATTTAGATTCAGGTAGTTGTGTCGCACTCCCAGGAATCAAACATAAGTTTCTCAAAACTTTCAGAGCTCACCATACAAGGAATAACGTTTCCCTAAGATAATGTTGATGCAAGTTTCCGTGAGGGTGCTGTGGAATTTGAGAAAAATTACGTTTGAAGCTTTTTCCCTCATTTTGTGTACAAAATCGGATACGTCGTTTTGAATAAGTGATCGTGAATTTAACAAAAAATGATGGGGTTGAAAAATGGAAAAATAGGAACTACTTAATTGCGTACCATAAATTTTTTTTATGAATTTATTTATTTGTACAGGCTCAATCGAATCAACTTTACAGAGCCAAGTTTTCCTGTTCATATACATCCGTTATCTCAGAACTTAGGTGAAGGGGGTAGAACAGATTACTAGCGGCCGTCTCGAGGTTAAAAGAAATTGCAAATTTATGAAAGGGAGAATTGTGGTGAGAATTTTGAACAAAGCATAAGGATTAATGGTTTTCTTATATCTAGAACTTCAAATACAATTTTTTAACTGATCGTTTTCACCCCAATAAAAATCACTCTCACATTACACGCAACCACTCACACACACAACCACAATCACACACTGATGCACACATTCTTCAAAAACTTAACCTAAACAAGTCCCTAGTAGCACACTTGTTGCCATTCGGTTGAGATAACATAAATATGACTTGCTAAGTTATAATCAAGTTACTACAACTAATTATGACCGTAGCGTGCTACTTGGGGTAAGTTAATCAAACTACAATCTATAATTAAAGTTGGTTAAAAACACATGAATAAGTTTCATAAACTCCAGATCGCGTTCAGCCAAAATGTCTCGAATCGGTACATTGGGTTATCTGCCTCGAGCCCGAAGGGAATCATAAAACTGAAAACGTACAAGAAATTAGGCGGCAACAAAAACTTCAGAAAAGCAGAGTTCCGTGATCAATATCCGCGCTCGAAAGCTTTATGATTTTCTCGGTAAAAGTTATTTTCATCTCATTCTTGGCGATGCGACATACGTTGAAGCGGATTATGCAACACTTCCTGGACCGCAATACTACTCAAAACTGGAAGGAAAAACTCTTCCAGAATCTAAAACTAAAAAAAATAAAATTAATATAAAGCCTCGTCAAACTCCAAGCCAAAGGAGGCGTTAGCAACGAATTTTTTTACAATCTTTCATTAGCCATGCAACAATGTTTGCAATCTTTCCTACAATAGGCTAGATTCAGGCGTTATCTGGCTAAAATTTACATGAAATATTCCATTTTTTTTTCATCTAAATCTAGCATTCCTTTTGTGTAACGTAGAAAATTCAATGTTTCTTTTTATCTGTATACCATTAGCCTTGAAAAGTTTGAAGGAACGTATCTTGTTTGGCGCCTAATATTCGTAAAAAAATGAATTTTACCAGTAAAAAAATCTCGGATAAATAGTACTGTCCTTAACATCATGGCAGGGGTTCGAAAAACATTGCATCAGGAATTGGACAGTAAAAACAAGCGAACTTAAATTACTGTTATAACTTTTAAATAACGAAACTAAAGTTTTTCTAGAAAGTTATTGAGAAAGGTATTCAAATTTCACTACTTTAATCCGTTATTGTCCTAATTCAATATGAAAATGTTTGTCACATTAAAATTATGATATTAAAAATTAATCTACCACATAAGGTTCGAAGAAATGATTATCGAAAAATACTAATCCGTTCGACACCAAAAAACATGCCCTCAGAAAAATCTTCTCCATACATCTCTTTTTTTTGTAGCTGGGAATGGCCGCGTAGTTGCAGCCGCGGCACGAGCATTGAACTTGCCCATCAACAAGGCAACCAACGCATGCCAGCAGGCAACGTGTTCAAGTGCGAGAAATCTGCTGTTAACCTGTCGAATATGAATAAGCGAAATTTTAATTAACATTTTGCATGAACTGACAAAAAGAAAGAGAAAGGTCGACCAGTGGCTCTACTCGAGCCATTGTGTACGGCCACGGCACGTTGCCTGGTGGACAGGCCCCGGATTGGTCGGTTTCATCGTGAGAGGTTAAGTTTGTTTTTCCTGTCAGAAGTTGATAGTCCGATGAGCGCCTTCAAGTGATCGACGATCATGGATTGTGGCGCTGGAACTCGGACGATGCCCGGGATCAAGGCTTACCGAGTGATGATGAAACGTAGGCCGAAGTTAGTTCGTGCGAGACAGATCGGCAATCTTATCTGGCAGCAGTTTTTGGAGCATGGGTTTTAATCGAGAGCATTTTTCGATTTCTCGCCCCCGACGATGACGAGTATTGACTGGCAGAGTGCGAGCCTAACCACGCGCGATGTCTTTTTGCGATTTCTGTTTGACACGAGCAGAGATCTCCCGATAGAGGTGGAACCTGCGGACATGAAAGGAGTTCCGAATGAAGATTTTTGGAAATATGCCAATGCTCGAGATTGCGATCAACGGCCGAGCCGTGTGGTGATGTTTATTTATGACGTGCCATTTTCAAATAGGCGAGTTTCCTTCGTTAGACGAAGAACGGAGAGATCTCGACGAAGTGCCAGCCTGAGGCTTTGTCCTGGAAAATGATACTTCTGCTGAATGGGTGCAGCGTGGTAGATTTATTTCATTGTGAAAGTGATACACAAGCGGTGATGATGACGATGTTCGCAGTTGAAATCGGCAAAGGCCAAAGGCGTGGAAGGGTAATGGTTGGTGTCAACATGCCATGATTTTGCAATCCACCATTAATCTTAGGCACCAAGTTTTTTTTTAACAATTCAAAGATTTAAACAAAAGTGGATAAATAGTTGTTTGGGCATCAAATGCTGAGTTGATAACCTGGAACCACCGCCACAAAAGACTGCTAGCTAAAACATGGTGACGCTGGTTGGCGTAGCCTGGGCAATGTTGCCAATTTGACAATAGCAAGATGAGGGGGTATGACTGAAAATTTTGTACCTATATGTCAAATTGCATGTTTTCTATTCTCTTTTATTTTCATTGCATAACCATTCGTTTAGTTACATCGCATTACATTTATCTAAGGAGCATGGAGCAGTTTGACAAGCTTTATGAAAGCCTAATTTGTTTTTCTGCATTACAACATTGTATTTACCTATTAATGGCACCTCTAAACTTCAAACACTATTATGTGCTTGGTAAATGATTATGTGCCCGATCGGTATACTACCGTTCAAATGCCCTCCGCTCGTCTTCAACTTGTATCTTTCAATTTCAAAGCCTGCTGTTACACTAAACGGTACTATCAATACCTTCTCTTCATTTCTATTCGTTCTAGCAATAAATTACTGTCCACTCCTAGAATTTCTCATGTAGATCTGAAATTATCTGCTTCTGGGAAATTTTATAACATAATTTATAACATAATAACGATGTAATGATTTGATGATTAATTTATTTCAGAAACCATCAAACCGTCGACAACTCTAGTAACTCTTGTTACTAGAATGTATCCTTTAGAATAATTCGTTGCTTTTTCAGAAAAATATCAACTTAATTGATATTTTATCTATGACTGTAAGAATTACCTACTCTGTTATCAGACTTTAGAAGGCTATTAGGATAGTAACATACACATAATATTACTTCACAATAACAAATCAGTGGATGTCAATTTTATAACAAATCATCCTGTGGTATGCTTAGTAAGTATTGCAAATAGGGTTAATCGACTTTTTGGATCGTATTGGAAAGGAGAGGCTTATGTTCCCGCAGGTAAGTGTATCTGTCCACGTATAAATTTGTCTTCTAATTAAGTGAAGCTACATGCAAGACAAGGTCTTAGAAGAGTTACTTTACCTAGACAAATAGTGAGGATTAGGGTTTAAAGTATGCACACATGATCACCATTGATTTGGATAATGTTAGGAACCATTTTCAAAAAAACAAGCTACCGGTAGTAAAGGGTGTTTCGATCAAAATTTTGCCGACTTAAACTTGACGCATTTCCTTTCATCGTGCATTAAAAAACTTAGCACACCCCTCATTTTGACTGTGTGCGTGTAGGATCAAGCCTTTATTTTGATTTTGTGATTAGCACTTCGGTTATCAAAATGTCGTCGAAGGAAGACAAGCAACGCATCAAAATTTGTCACGGTAGGTAAGTGACTATCAGCATCTCGAGAACCTTATTCCAGCTATCGGGGCCAACGTTATCTATAACGCTCATTTTTGTAGTATGGTGCTTCACTAGTTGGAGCACCATACTGCAAAAAATGAGCGTTGTATGTTAACGTGAACCCCGTGGTTGGAATAGGGTCTCGAAGTGCTTAAGTCGTTACCTACCCTACATGGCGAAAATCCAAACTACTCTCACGCCAAGTTGGCGAAATTGATGAATGTGGCTAAATCAACTGATACCAACTTATTAAAAGTGTTCGGTGAACGTTTGTCGATAGCCACGAAAGCTGGATCGGAGGGAAATCGAAAGCCGGAGCCCACAGGGACGACAGTTTGCAATCGGAACCGTCAACCAGGAAATTTATCTGAGCGAGTGCCTACAAAAACGTCTACTGCCTTTCCTGAAGCGACACAATTGTTCCGTTCTATTTTGGCCGGATTTTGCATCTTGCCATTACGGAAAAAAGGCCGTGGTTTGCTGCCAACAAAGTTCAAGTGGTGCCCAAGGACAAGAACCCTCTCAAAACGCCAGAGCTCCACCCAATCGAGCAATATTGGGCCATCGTCAAGCGGAACCTTAAGAAGACTCAAAAAGCTGTTGTGAGCGAGAAACAGTTCAAGGAAAACTTGCGGCGGTACCAACTCTGCGGCGAATAAAGTGGACAAGGAGACTGTACAAAATCTTATGGCAGGTGTTAAATAAAAGACCCGGCAATTCGCATTCGGTTAAAAAGGAAGCTTAGCTGAATATTTCTCATGTATTCTGTATTAACTGAACTTGAAAAACAAAAAGAATGTAACTAATTAATAAAAACTTTGCTCAACTCGCACATGTGTTGTCCTTCTAACTTCATCTAGATTAAGGAGGTGCGTGCCGAGCGTCTGTCCACCAATGAGGTGCGGCTCAAACAGCGTCTGTCCTGGCATCCAGCGGTCGAGTAAGAAACGCGTCAACTATACATTAGGTAGCAGCCCCACCAAGGCGATGTAGGCAGAGCGATCCCGGTAAGGTAGCAAGCTGAAATCTTACCCTATCACGAAAAATGGAAGTATTCTTTGCACGGCTTATAATTTCAGATCATCGATGGAATTCCCAAGTTTTGTATAGTAATTTAAAATTATTTTCTTTCCCTCGTGGCTATGATAATGCAATTGCAGCAGAATCAACACCCACGCAGGCATTACAAATTTAATTGTTATTATCAATTTATATTATTTCAGCTTCACGGTTGCTTCGTTGTAAGTTTTGGCCCACCTGACTCACGTTATGTATTTGAAAAGACAGGAAGTTTTTCAACGTTTTTAAGAGAGGAAAAAAGATGGCATTTAGCACTAATGTTACGCCGGCGCTTGAAGATTTGTACCTTCACAGAGGATATAACCAAAACTCACCGCAGATAAATAAAAGTGCTCTTTTATTCGGTGATAAATAGATAGAGTGAAAAAATGCGCCTGTGATAGTATTGCTTAGAGTGAGAGAATCACTCTCTCTTTTGAACGACCGCTCTCACGTGCTCTCGCCTAAGATCACTGTCGCGTACACTTTTGCGAGGACGCACCAGTGCTCTTTCTGTGATTCGCTGGTGCGATTGAAAGTGAAAACATCGTCGGAGTTGTAGAAAATTTCCGTAAAAAGAAAGCGGGAAGAAACATTATTCTTTTTTCTTATGTTATGTAGCGCCAAAGCGAATTTACAACCACTGCTGTACATTAGCAGAAAAGTCCACACCAGTGAGATAACTGAGGCGTACGCATCAGGGAATTTATCTGCATTCGCTTCTGTGAATTTAAGAGCTCTTCTTCGCACTCTAGAGCGAACCATTTTTGTTCACTCACATGCACTACCCGCATGCAAACACGGGAGTGAATATAAACTAGAGAGAAAAGCTCTCGTTGTGGTAGAAAGAGTGTCTGGAAAAATTAAAATTAAATTTTTCCGGATACCTCAAGTCTGGATTTTGTAAAATGCTGCTATCGCTGAAAACGAACGAAATGTGCTGTAACGCGACACAATTCTCTCTTTACACAGCATTTCGAGATCCACCGAATGAAGATCATATATAATAGATACGAATGCTTGTAGTATTTTTCGATTTAATACATGTATACACTATTATATAAATATTTCATGGGAATGGGAGGGACCATCAGGGCACCAGATTGAAGCACTCTGGATGGAGAGAGTGGGAATGCCAACTCCCCATTGCTAACAGTTTATGGATAGAGGACGGGCTCTTCTACCCGCTCATTGGGATTTTGGTACAGTGGCTAGATGCAATCTGAAAAAATTTGGACTGCGTATCCTGAAAAGGTGGAGGGTTTTATAAACTCGATTTTTCCTGACTGGGAGACGTGTCTTAGGCTGTTCACTTGACAAATAGTGTTCAGGCTTTAAGATGCGAATAGTAATAGTAAACAGGAGTATACCACAAAAGTTCAACTCAGTGGACAGAGTGGTTCTACGCCCCAACAAAAAAAAAAAAACGCATCTTAGCAACACCTAGCAACAAGGCCGTCGTGAAAACAACAGTTCCAATGGAGACTACAAAATCCCAATCAGCGATTTGATCTAAAATTGAATCATCATCTATTCTCAGTTGTTTGATATTATTTAGTTCATCATCGGGATTGTTGTTTTGATAATAGAGTTGACGCAAGATTTTTGTTTTTGCTACAGCCTTCCAAAGGAAAATTAAATCAAATGGCAGCCACAATGTCTTACTTAGATTTTCAATCCATCCCACATGTATGGCACACTCAGGAACACTTTCGACCAGTGTTGGTGTCTGCCGAAAAAATCGGCGAAAATTGTTATCCGTGCTTGAAACAATCACATCGATAAATGTATTGGTAACGGCATCATACGCAGGAACTCAATGAGTGAACAAGATTACACGTTTTATAGATTACTCCATTCCACCACGCGAGTCAAACGTTCAACAGCTCTACCTACTTGTGATTCACTCTTCGTTGATTGAGTGGCTATGGAAATGCTACCCAGTAGGATCACCAGATGATAATTTTCGGAGACGAGAGATGATAGCATTCATTTGAACAGAATCTTTTATCGTCTTTAAGTTCGAATGACAGTGTTGGAAGTTTTGTTGAGTATGTACCGTCTGGAAAAAATCAGCCTACTCAATTAGATTTCTTTAAAATTTCCCTGCCAAACGTATCCGATAATTCGTGACAATTTTTTTCAGGGGTTTTATGCACACCTTCTGAATTTTATTTCACATAACATGCAAGAAAAATTCTTATCGATATGTCAATTGAAGAGGGTTTAATATCCATATCGTCGATTATCGTTCGTTGAACAAATATTCGCTTATTTTCTATTTCAACAAGAATGCATATATTTTTGTTTAGTGGCATGTGAAAACTCTTCTTTACCGGACAGGGAATCCACTGCATTCGGGGTGATAATGTCGTACCAACTAAGTAACCTGTGCCATCATCAGTATCTACCAAAAACAGATAATACAGGCCAAAAGGAACACATGTAACTGTATATTAACATTTGGCGTTTAGTTGCAACATATTTTCTGTTTTTCTCGCTGTATTTACTGGCTGCACTATGTTTTTCGGCTTCCGATTCATGTTTGCTTTGAACGCGGTACCACACAATCACCAAGTAATCCGATCGGAAGCTTCGAGCAGTAGCACACACTCGAATCAGGACAAGAAAATGAACCACCAACAGAAGCCAACGAACGAATCAATACATTTTACAAGCAAGCGGTGATTAACAAGCTGTATGTATTGCCAGGCAACAAAGTTCATGCTATGTTCATTCAATGTTTACCTTGACCCATCAGTTTTCGGTTTGAGAGATGAAGCAGAGCCTCTCATTGTGTGCGTCTATTGAATCAAAGAAGAGCGTGCAACGAATGATTTATGATACGATTGGAACCATCCTTGCTTTCGACAGTTGAGCTTAAAGAAATAAGAAACCAGCAACCTTGCCAATATTCATTGCCTGGTTGCCAGGCTTAGCAGAAAATAACAATTTGGGCTGTCAACGTATCGGCACCTTCGGCACATTACGGGGACTCCCAGAACATTCCAAACACACTAAAAAAATAGCACAGGATAAAAGTGTGCTGAGCGATCCACCCCTTGGCTAAATCGCATACAGATCATTCAGAATTACTGAGCTATCAATCTCTTTCCTGGCTATAGAATTATGAAAAAAAAACTGTTTAATGAAATCATTACAGTTGAATATGTCATAACATCACAATTCTAACATTCCGCAAATCGACTGTACTTTGTAAACAATCAACATGGAAGCCGAAAGAAGGGAAAAAATTGTGCACAGTTATTTGGAAAATCCATTGTGGTCTGCATCTAGGCTAGCTAAACAGCTGAAATTGCCCAGAAATACAGTATGGCGCGTTATCTAACGGTATAAGGAAACATTGACGACGATTCGGAAGCCTCAAGCCAATCGTCGGAGTGGAACTGTCGACCGGAAACTGCGTGGTAAGATTTTGAAGACGATTAAGAGGAATCCCAATCTGTCGGTCCGTGATTTGGCCAGAAAATTCGGTGCTGTCCATAGTACCGTGAGGAGAACTCGACTCCGGGAAGGAATCAAGTCGTATCGAGCTAGCAAACAGCCAAATCGGCCAAAAAACCGAATAGTGTGGCCAAAATCCGTGCTCGGAAGCTATACGACCAGGTGCTGAACAAGTTCGACGGGTGTCTTCTGATGGACGATGAAACCTATGTCAAGGCTGACTTCGGGCAAATCCCAGGTCAAACATTTTACTTGTCAACGGCTCGGGGGGATGTTCCAGCCAAATTTAAATTTGTTTTTGCCAACAAATTTGCACGAAAATTCATGATTTGGCAGGGCATTTGCAACTGTGGCAAAAAAACTAAAGTTTTCGTTACAAATAAGACAATGACGTCGGAACTATACCAAAAAGAGTGTCTCCAAAAACGAATTTTGCCGTTCATTTGATCCCGTAATGTTTTGGCCAGATTTGGCAAACTGTCATTACAGCAAAGTCGTTCAAGAATGGTATGCAGAGAAAGGGGTCCAGGTTGTTCCGAAAAACCTTAACCCACCCAACTGTCCCCAGTTCCGTCCTATTGAGATATACTGGGCAATCATGAAGAGGAGACTCAAGGCAAAGGGAAAGGTTGTCAAAGACATCCTGAATTCTGTTCTGTTTGTAGCCACGACATACCATTAGATTGTGTTGATCAGCACCACCATCAATCTCCGTCATCACAAGCAACGCAGATGAACGACTTATCTGACAACCGCATCTGGGTCTACTATCAGAACGTGCGAGGAGTTCGAACTAAAATTGACGACCTGTTCCTTGCTTCTGCTGGTTGTGGGTTTGACGTAATTCTTCTGACAGAAACTGGGCTCGACGATAGTATCAATTCCGTTCAGCTTTTCGGTTCGGGTTTCAATGTCTTCCGCTGCGACCGTAATTCATTCAACAGCGATAAAACTAGTTTTGGTGGCGTGTTGATTGCTGTAGCGCAGGGTTATCCTAGTTCGCTTGTGAACGTCGAGCAAGGCAGTAAGTTGGAACAAGTTTGTGTTTCCACGAAAATAAAAGGTATTAAGCTCAATCTGGCCGTTGTATACATTCCACCAGACCGAAGCAGAGACGACAGCATCATGGAAGCTCATATCGCATCCGTAAAAGAGCTGTGTGAAACAACCGACAGAGTTTTGGTATGTGGTGATTACAATCAACCCCGACTACAATGGTTATCCGTAGATAGCTCGATCTGCCTTGCTGACACATCATCGCTGAATGCTGCTAGTACGGTTCTTCTGGATGGGATGGATTTCCTTAATCTAAGCCAACGCAATTTAGTTCAGAACGAACTTGGTCGAACGCTAGATTTAGTGTTCTATAATGATGAAGACGATGTGGAAATCGATGAGTCTGCTGTGGCACTGTTGCCGATCGACACGCACCATCCTCCACTTGTTCTGTCATTACCTGCCCTGCTGCAATTACCGATTCTTCCTAACCACACTGTGGATGATAAAGTTAGAGGTCTCGATTACCGGAAAATTGATTACGCTTTGCTTATACAGTTTCTTTATAATCTGGATTGGAACAACATTCTTGAAAGCACGGACGTTGATGAAATGTCAGAACGATTTTGTGGTGTTATAAAACATTGGCTGGCTTCGAATGTACCTCTCAAAAGACGTCAAATTTTCCCTTCATGGAGTACTCCGCTGCTTCGCAAGCTTAAACGAGAACGGAATTCGGCTCAGCGAAAACTGAGACGATGCAAAACAGCTGATACTAAGCGGAAGTTCAAGCATGCAAGCACTGCCTTTTGTAGGCTCAACACTTCGTTGTACAAGACACATGTTTTAAAAGTGCAATGGAATTTGCGACGAAATCCTCGAAGCTTTTGGAGTTTTGTCAACAGCAAAAGGAAAAACTCCAGCATTCCGTCCAACATACGGCTGAGCGATAGAGAGGCTACCTGCGTCTCCGAAGCTACTGAGCTTTTTGCGCAGCACTTTGCTTCGGTGTTCGAACAAAGAGTAGCAGGTGATAATGAAGCTGAGTCTGCTGCCTGTGATGTACCAATGGATTTTTTGAATTTGACCACTGTTCGTGGTAACTGAAGAAATGATTATTGCTGCGTCAAGAAAATTAAAAAGTTCTGTTTCGCCTGGTCCGGATGGTATTCCTGCTGTGGTTTTTTGTCGTTGTGCAGCTGTCTTGGCTAAGCCCCTTGCAGTCATATTTACTCAATCTTTCCAGCAAGGTAAATTTCCGGTCTTATGGAAGCAATCACTCATGTTTCCGGTGTTTAAAGTCGGTGATCGTCGAGATGTAAAAAATTATCGTGGCATAACTAGTCTCTCAGCAGCGTCCAAATTGTTCGAAATTATATTAAGCCAAGCCGTCTTCACTAGTTCGAGAAGCTACATATCGACTGATCAACATGGATTCATTCCTGGAAGGTCGGTGGCGACCAACTTACTGGACTTTTCTAGTACGTGCATATCGGCGATGGAGCAAAATACACAAGTCGATGTCATTTACACCGATCTAAAAGCTGCCTTCGACAAGATCGACCATAACATTCTTCTGTGTAAGCTTTCTAGACTGGGTGCATCAGCATCACTTAAGGCTTGGCTGCATTCGTACCTGACTGACAGAACTCTTCGGGTGCAAATTGATTCCTGTGTATCAAAGCCATTCACCAGTACGTCTGGCGTGCCTCAGGGAAGTAACTTGGGCCCGTTACTTTTTACGCTCTTCTTCAATGATGTTGCGGATTTATTGGGAGCTAGGTGCAAACTTGTATATGCAGATGACATGAAACTCTACTTTGTTGTTCGTACGGTAGATGATTGCCATTGCCTTCAAAGTTTACTGAACCTGTTCGTGGAATGGTGTGGTCGGAATAAATTGATCGTTAGTATCCCTAAGTGTGTTGTGATGACGTTCCATCGTGTAAAGAACCCAATACATTTCGACTACTGTATTGATGGCATTCCGCTTCGTAGAGTTGATAAAGTAAATGACCTGGGTGTTCTTTTGGATGCGAAGCTGGATTTCCGTCTACACTATCAAGCCATAATTTCCAAAGCTAATCGTCAACTTGGATTCATTTCCAAGATCGCACGGGATTTCAACGACCCCCACTGCTTAAAGGCGCTGTATTGTTCACTAGTCCGCCCTATACTAGAAAACGCATCTGTTGTCTGGTGTCCGTATGAAGTTACCTGGATTCTACGTCTTGAACGGGTACAGAAGAGATTTGTAAGGCTGGCTTTGCGAAACCTTCCATGGCGTGATCCTGTCAATTTACCGCCGTATCCAAGCAGATGTTTGTTATTGGGGTTAGATACTCTGGAGCAAAGAAGAAAAATTCAGCAGGCAACATTCGTCGTTAAGCTTTTAAACGGTGAAGTGGATTGTCCGGAATTGCTATCACAGCTGGTCTTTCGTGTCCCTCAACGAATGTTACGGAATTCTTCCTTGTTGCAACCAAAATATCACCGAACTGCATATGGCTACTACGAACCACTGACGGCCATTATTAGGACTTTTTCGGCAGTTGAATCTGCCTTTGAATTCGGCGAATCATCCAACAAGTTCCGAAACAGGATACAAAGAATGTTGTAGTGTTAAAATTTATGTATTGAGTATTGAGTAGAGACGTTGTGTTTTTTGTTCAATTTTATTTTTTTATTTAATTAAGTTTTAACTATATTCATGTAGACACAAAAGTCGGATGAATTAAAATAAATAATAATAATAATAATAATAATAATAATAATAATAATAATAATAATAATAATAATAATAATAATAATAATAATAATAATAATAATAATAATAATAATAATAATAATAATAATAATAATAATCAATCAGATGAAGACCTGGTGGAATAAGATAGCTAAATCGATGGACGAAGAAGGTGTACGCCGCCTAATGAGCCGTGTTACAGGAAAAGTTGAGAATTCCTTGAAACCGTGACGAATAATTTTATCCGTATTTTTTTCTTAAACAGTATGAAGAAAAACGCTCATTTGTATAAAAAAGAACTTGAATTCCAAAGATACAATAACTTGAAATACAGGCAATTCAGCTTTTGTTCCAACTCTAATTCTGGAAGCAAGCTTTAGACAAACAAGAAAGTAACTAAACCGGATTTTTTAATAAAAAAAAAGAACAATTTAAAGAAGGAGAT
>JASCZW010019737.1:0-13292 GCA_034211315.2 Aedes japonicus | reverse complement strand
ACTAAACCACCGTCAATTCTGTAACTCTATTTTTTTTATTTTTTTTTATTTTTTTTTTTTTTTAAAAAGACCGTGCGTAGCGTAGTTGCTACTCCGTTACCGATCAGAACTAGTGTAATTGCACAGAGAACCACATAGATGGAGCTTGGGAGTAGGTTTTGCATCTTCAATTTACAAGTTCACTAATTCTATTTATAGATCAGTACCGGCGCCAGCCACGTCCTCACGGTCTTTGGGGAGGGGGGAAGGATGATTAGTTTGACAATCGTTGGATAGAGACCGTGTTTACCTCTGCGTCTCCACAATTGTCAAGGGAAGGATAGATTTGTGTTAGTGAGGCAGGTTATTTATAGATCATGGATTCACTGTGGTAAGTGATGCGATCAATGAAAGCGCAGTAGACTGCTTTTTTTATTCTAAATCTAGTGGTGATAGAAAGAGGCAAGTGACAAATGACAAGGAAGGGGACGGGCCTGGGATTGAACTCCCGACCATCTGCTCAGTAAGCAGAACGGATAACCACTGAGCTATCCAGCCACGTCATGGGTCAATTCTGTAACTCTATGGGAACGTTCATTAATTACGTCACGCAAAAATTGACTTTTTATGACCCCCCCTCCCCCCCTTGTCACGTTTTTTGTATGGACCTTCAAATTTTTTTGTATGGATCGTCACGTTTTCTCAAATCCCCCCTCCCCTCCTACTGCGTGACATAATTAATGAACCTTCCCTATTACATAACAAACTGAAACAGTATAAGAAATTGATTCTGAATTTGGAAACTTAATAGATTCTGTTCACTGTAGTTCATCAAAAATTAGAGATAAAGGCTTCAGTTGTTCGATTGTTACTAAGTGAAACCAATCCCTAAGCACAAACAGACTTTTTCTGTCCGTCTTAATGCTTCTGTTTTTACATTTTTCTTATAATACAAATATGATAACAATAGCACCAGAAAGCTCAGTCCGTAAAAGAACGGCTTACTAAACCAATACGGTCGAGGAATCTTTTGGGTTGAAATTTTTCTGGACTTTTCTGATTTGTTGGATCGTATTGTTGGAAGGAGACTCTTAATTTCCCGTGGATTTCACGTGAGCGTCTCTGCTTACGGGTCCAACCCTCCGGGTTTGGCCCTTCATACAGCGATATTGTGAATTCAGATCGGTGGCCCAATTTGATCTTGCTATTAAGTGGAGCTGCATCCAAGCGAAGGGCATGAAGGGATGGTGGCTACCATACATACATACATACATCCCTCACCGATCTTCCGGTTAACTGGAAGATATCCCCGAATGCCATCAGAGAATATCTTTTTGAAAAGATGTCTGAAATTGACTTTAGATGGAAAATAGAGTGAGATTATCCCGTACAGAAATTCACGATTTCACATATTTGTCAAATGTTTGTCATTCCAAGAGGACTTATGGAGCAAACTATCATAACTTCTTTTTGCAAGCAACAAGCTAATTGTGAAAGTAATAAGCTTGAAATGCTAAAAACAGAATGGCTTCAGTTTAATAAACAACAGAGTATTAGAGTCATTCATTAAATTGAATGTTCTCACTATTGTCATTCAATGCTCATTTCAGCCAATAGTGTCCAACGCATAGTCAATAATAAATCATCGACAGTCCACAACAAAAACTCTTAGTATCTTTTCAGAGAAATGGCTAAGCTCTTCAAACATCCGGGGGACTACAAAGATTCAACTCATAGAATGGTTGGGTTGTTCTTATTTTCGGTTCTTTACAGGCAACAAATGATTTACTTCTACCAAATTTTGAAGACAATATCTAATGTCCTGTTTTATTTTGCTCAATCAAATCAACTTTACAGAGCCAAGTTTTCATGTTTATATACATCAGTTATCTTAGAACTAAGGTTAAGGGGGTGGAACCGATTGTTCGCGGCCGTCTCGAGGTTAACAGGAATTACAATTTTATGAATGGGAAAATTGCGATGGAAATTTTGAACAAAGCATAAAAAACAATGGTTTTTTTATATCTAGAGTTATCACCAATCGACCCGGCCAGCCGCCAACATGCAGTTTCAACAACACAACAGATATCTGATTACCAACAATCGTATGGAATGCGATGTTGTGTCTTCTGATTATCTAAACCAAACAATTCAATAGACCGGACAGCGTAGCAAGTGTTTAGCGTTGAACGAATAAATCAGTTCGAGTAAAACCATAGAACCCAACAGTTCTCTTTATCCGAATTCACCTTATTTTTAAAAACGTCGACTTAACCCTAAGTTGCGTAACTGGCGCCCGAATAGGGACCAGTAAGGTGAATGTAAGTTAAAGTGCAGAAACAAGTGCTAAGACAACACACGACAAAGTAGTGTACAAGTGCACGTGAACACCCGCGCCGGATATAGTGCATATAATATAATATCACAAATCCGAACTTACAAACGTTGAACCAACCGCTTGAGAGCAGCCGTGTGGACAGGGCCCCCCAGTAGCAGCACCGCAAACAGGACCGACGCCACCACACCGGGAAGTTCAGCACACCTGCTGGTTCCAACCTTGGATTGTTTCCTGCACCCGGCAGACCAAGGAGGATTAATAGGATTCGTCAACGAGCACAGCGTCCAAAGCTTAACCAAGTTGCCACCGTTAGATGATAAGGCATGGTTAGCTCGTGTCCCGCAATTGCATGGTGTCCCCGTGCAATGCTCAGTTATTTGTAAGTATTCAAACACAGGTAATTAATCAGAAAACTGAATTATTTTTTTATTAAAAAAAGAAAACAAATATAGTGAATTTATCAAGTGAATAAATCGAGTGAACGCTAATTGATAGTGAATTCTAATTAATTGAGTGATAGTTAATTTAATAGGTAATTAAATAGTGACTTATGGTTTTAGAAGGTGAAGAAATTAATAATTTGATTGAACAGCTTGAACATCTTCATATAAATCCAATAATGGCCCAACAGCTTCAAGAAATTTTGAATAGGCTTCAAGCCCTAGAACAAGCAAATGTACCAACACAATCCACTACAGATTACAGTGACCCTGTTTTGATATTCGAAAATGCAAATCCAGCCGCAATTGAAAAAATTCCCGACTTAGTGAAAGAAATTCCGATATTTAATGGAAATTCTGACGAACTAAGCGGATGGATTAGAGATGTCGACGCAATCGTACAATCTTATCGTGTTACTGAAGATAGCACAGTAGACCAAAAAAATAAATTTTATGCTATATGTGTATCTATCAGAAGAAAAATTAAAGGAGAAGCGAGTACAGCGTTAGTCAACTCAAATGTTAACATTAACTGGAATTTAATCAAAAAAACATTAAAAACATATTACGGAGAAAAGCGTGATTTAACAACGCTCGATTACCAACTAATGAATTGCGCACAAAAAGGAAGAAGTTTAGAAATATTTTTTGATGATATAAATAAATTATTAGCTCTTATTGCAAGCCAAATCCAGTCATCTGAAGAATTTGCTCATCCGGAAGCCGGAAAAGCAATGATCAGTGTTTACAACAAAAAAGCAATCGACGCATTCGTCCGAGGTCTCGATGGAGATGTCGGAAAATTTTTGAAAAATCATGAGCCAGACTCTTTGGCAAGTGCTTATTCTTACTGCATAACGTATCAAAATATGGAATATCGACAGTTTATGTCAAAACCGAAGAATATAGAACCTACCGCAACATCAAGAAATTTCTTATCTTCAAAATTACCTCCTAGGATTCCTTTTAGACCACCGCCACATACCCCAAGACAAATAAATAATCCCGTAATGCAAAGGCATAATTTCTCTAATATTCCACAACCTCCCAATTATAACCAAAATCTTGGACACTCATCCAGAGCCAGATTTGAGCCCGTACCAAAAAATCCCTTTATACAGCAACAACAAAATCAACAACAACAACAAAGACCTCCAACTATTCAACAGCGACAACAAAGATTACCCAGATCAGAGCCAATGGAAGTGGATCCATCTATCAGATCGAGACAGGTAAATTATACAAATAGGCCGAAACAATACCATGTTACCACTTCTGACCAAATTGATATTGACCAATATTTGGAGCAAGTTCCTTATCTTGCAGAAGAATGTTGTGAAGAAGGTACTTCATTCGAGAGGTATAGCTATAATCTAGAGAATCAAGAACCAGATTTTGATCTTGAACAATTAGAAGAAAATGCAGAGTTGAATTTTTTAGGATAAACTCATCTTTACCATATTTCTTATATCATGGTAAATTAGAAAACCTTTAAAAATTTTAATAGATACTGGATCGAATAAAAATTATATTCATCCGAAATTTGCAACAATATCTCATAATGTTGAGAAACCATTTTTTGTGTCTTCCGTTGGTGGAGATATTCATATAAGCCGGTTTTCACAGGCAAAATTTTTTAAACCATACTCAAATATTAATGTAAAATTTTTTCATTTAAACAATTTGAAAACATTCGATGCTATAATCGGTCATGATACTTTACGAGAGTTAGGTGCAGTAATTGACACTCAGAATGAAAAACTATTAATAAACAATGACTTTGAAATACAATTATTACAACACAATCTTCAAGAAGTAAATAAAATAACAATACGTGATACTCATCTTTTACCTTTTCAGAAGAAGAAGCTCAACTCAGTTTTACATGAATTTCAGGAATTATTTCAACAACCCGATAGTAAGTTACCATTTACAACGCGAGTTAAAGCAGAAGTAAGAACAATTGATGACAACCCCGTATATTCCAAATCATATCCTTACCCGCAAAGCTTAAAATCTGAAGTCAATAAGCAAATTTCAAAATTATTAACAGATGGAATTATAAGACCTTCAAAATCCTTATAATTCTCCAATATGGATCGTTCCTAAAAAAATGGATGCTTCAAAAGAAAAGAAATACCGCCTAGTAATAGATTTTAGAAAACTGAATACTAAAACTATAAGTGATCGATACCCAATTCCAGAAACTTCAACAGTTCTTGCAAATTTAGGACAAAACAAATATTATTCCACTATAGATTTAGCTTCAGGCTTCCATCAAGTCCCTATGTCAGAAAAAGATATAGAAAAGACTGCTTTCTCTATCAATAATGGCAAATACGAATTTGTTCGTATGCCATTTGGATTAAAAAATGCCCCTAGTATTTTTCAACGTGTCATGGATGACGTATTGAAAGATCACATCGGAAAAATTTGTTATGTTTATATCGATGATATAATCATTTTTGGAAAAACTCTTGACGAACATTTAAAAAATATAAAAACAGTATTTAAAACATTGAATGAAGCAAATTTTCGTATTCAGCCAGAAAAATCAGAATTTCTAAAAACAGAGGTAGAATTTCTAGGATTCATAGTTTCTAAAAATGGTCTTATGCCAAATCCCAAAAAAGTTGAGGCGATTAAAAATTATCCACAACCTAGTAATTTGAAATAATTATGAATGTTCTTAGGATTATCAGGTTATTACCGTAGATTTATTAAAGATTTTGCTAAATTGGCCAAGCCTTTGACTATATTACTTAGAGGAACTGACGGTCATAGGAAAATTTCAAAACACGAATCAAAAAATTTCACAATACAATTTAATCAAGATGCTACTAATGCGTTTAACACTTTAAAAAATATATTAACTTCAAACGACATTCTCATTTCCCCTGATTTTGATGAACCATTTATAATTACTACTGATGCTTCGAATGTAGCCATTGGAGCAGTATTGTCACAAAAAACAAAAGATGGTGATAAACCTATTTCATTTATTTCAAGAACTTTAACAAAAACAGAAGAGAACTATGCGACTAACGAGAAAGAAATGTTAGCCATAGTTTGGGCTTTGAACAATTTTCGTAATTTTATTTATGGAACAAAAATTCATATTTATACTGATCATATGCCTTTGACATATGCAGTATCCCCAAAAAATGTAAATGTTAAATTAAAGCGATGGAAATCGTATCTTGAGGAACACGACCATGAAATCTTTTATAAGAAAGGTCTATCTAATACCGTTGCAGATGCCTTATCAAGGATAAAAATTGATAAAAATACAAACCATAATCTTATACAGCTAAATTCCTTGACACCTACACTCCATTCATCAGACAACGACGATCAATCATACATTCCTTCTACTGAATCACCAATCAATGTCTTCAAAAATCAACTCATTTTCAAAATCGATTCAAGATCTTCATATAATCTTACAAACATTTTCAGAACTCATAAAAGACATACATTTTGTGAACCTTATTTCTCAAAAGAATTTTTGGAACAAATATTAAAAGAATTTTTATTACCAAATGTTTTAAACGGAATTTTTTGCTCAGAACCAATTATGGCAATAATTCAGGAAATTTACAAAGATACGTTTGATCACACCAGAGTGAAAGCTAGATTTTCGCAAAAAATAGTTGACGATATATCCGATGAAAATGAACAAATTCGAAAAATTCAGAAAATACACATGTTTGCTCATAGAGGTATTAAAGAAAATATTGGACAGTTAATTAAAATTTGTTACTTTCCTAAAATGCATAACAAAACAAACCAAAACATAAATACATGTGAAGTATGTAAAATTGAAAAATACGATAGAAAACCACAAAAAGACTTACCTGTTAAAACACCAATTCCTCAATATCCCGGAGAGATAGTGCATATTGATATATTCGCATACAACCAAAATAATATATTCATATCTTCAATTGACAAAATGTCAAAATTTGTTAAAATAAAACCAATAAAATCAAAATCTATTTTAGACGTACAACAACCACTCATGGACTTATTATACGATTGGGATATACCTGCATTAATAGTTATGGATAATGAGCGGACATTCACTTCAGCAATAATTGAGCAACAAATTAGAAATCTTGGTATACAAATTTTTAAAACGCCCGTAAACCATTCAGAAACAAATGGACAAATTGAACGTGTTCATTCCACCATAAGAGAAATAATAAGATGTACAAGAAATGTTGACCCTGATATCTCAGTTGTTGATATTGTTCAAATTGCAGTACACAGATATAATAATTCGATACATTCCTTCACTAATGACACTCCTAAAAATGTATACACCGGAACCAATATAGAAAATATGAATATAGCAGATTTCGCAACTCAAAGACAGCAAAATTTAGATAGAGTCATAAAAATCTTTGAAAATAAAAATACAAAAATTATAGAACCAATGTATAAGGATTTTCCGATTGGTAGTTGTGTGTTTGAAAAAAATAACACAATATCGAAGAGAAAACCTCGTTTTAGAAAAGTAAAAGTAATTGAAAATCATAAAACTTTTATAATTGACGATCAAGGTAGAAAAATACACAAAGCAAATTTGAGAAAGACATTTTAGAATTACTAATTTTATTTTCCCATTCTCTTTCAACTTTTATTACAGATTGTTATTACACATTACCAATGCCACAATACAGATTCATGATTTAAACAGAAACCCTATTGCAGTTGTACCCTTGGGAAAAGCTTGAATAAAATTAGGATATGCTAGAATAATACAACCCATAAATTTAGTGCAAATTAATGAAATTATGATTACTTTTGACAATATTGTTAAGAAAAATGTTTGTAATAATCAATTATATAAACTATTAAGTCACAAAAACAACTTGCTATATCAAACATATTTGAAATTAGTTCCGTACGAACACAGAATCAAAAGGTGGGACAACATCGGCAGAGTTATAAAATTGATTGCTGGAACTCCCGACGCAAACGACTTAAGAATCATCAATAAAACAATGAATGACCTCATCGAAAACAATAATAAGCAAATTTTCTTCAACGACGCTATCAACTCCCGCATGAACCACTTAAATCAAGTCACTTCAGAATTACTTCAACTAAATTCAAAATCAAAACAGCAACAGGATATCGACATGAACAATCTCACAATTTTATTACACATTGATGCGATACAACACCAAATAGAAATACTTGAAGATGCCATACTACTTGCAAAAAAAGGCATTCCTAGCAGCAGAATATTATCAATGAAGGATTTCATAAAAATGAAAACATTTTTGAAACAACAAAACGTTCCTGTATCTTCTTACGAAAATCTTCTAACTAAAGCTACAGCTCAAATTGCAATGAACAACACGCATGTCTTGTACATGTTAAAATTACCACAAATATCAAATGAAATTTATGATTTTGAGTTCATTAGTCCACTGATTCATAATAACAGCAGAATCTATGTTGAATCAAATTACTACATCACCAATAAAACACACATTTTTGAGACAGCAAACCAATGTGAAGAGGAATTGGATTATTTCCTATGTGACTCCGAAGCACTGAAACCCACAAGCTTATGTATAAAACATTTGATTCAATCACAACATGCAAATTGCACATTCGAAAAAGTGTACTCATCAGGAATTATAACTAAAATTAATGACGCCACCATACTTCAGAACAGTGTGAACACCTCTTTAAAAAGCAATTGCAATAACAACTCACAAATGTTAGAAGGATCGTATCTAATACAATTTGATCAATGCGAACTACTTTTGGATAAACGCCATTTCTCAAATTATATCATGGAATTAGACAACAAATTATACCGCCCAACGACTGGATTGATTGCTCAAAAAAACGATATTATTGATAACCCAACGCAAGAATATATTGGAAATTTAACACTAAAACATAGGGAAATGATAAAACACGTTTACCTGGAAAATAAATCCTTAAAATGGAACCTTACACTATTTGGAACAGTAAGCATCAGTACTGTTTTGATAATTGCATCAATTATGCTGATTTATATCATTTTGGTAAAAAGAACAAACAGAACAAAAGTTGAAGTTAATTTATCAACGATACCGACAGCCCCAGGCGACATCAAACTTGAAGAAAATTCAACAGAATCACCTTACCCAGACATATCAACGGAGAGATTCAAAGAACTCATCAACTATGTAAGCATGCCAACTTCCGACCGACCAATCTGACTTTGGTGGCTTTGAGGACAAAGCCACTTATAGGGGGAGGAGTTATCACCAATCGACCCGGCCAGCCGCCAACATGCAGTTTCAACAACACAACAGATATCTGATTACCAACAATCGTATGGAATGCGATGTTGTGTCTTCTGATTATCTAAACCAAACAATTCAATAGACCGGACAGCGTAGCAAGTGTTTAGCGTTGAACGAATAAATCAGTTCGAGTAAAACCATAGAACCCAACAGTTCTCTTTATCCGAATTCACCTTATTTATAAAAACGTCAACTTAACCCTTAGTTGCGTAACTCTAGAATTTCACAATTTTAAAATTTCAAACAATTAAACAATTTTAAAATTTCAAATTACAAACCGTTTCCAATTAAAAAAAAATAACTCGCTCACACACACACAACCACAATCACACACCGATACACACAATCCTCAAAAATTTTCAAACTACAATATAAGGCTGCTGTTAGTCAGAAACACATAAATGAGTTTCAAAAACTCCAGATCGCGTGCAGCCAAAATTTCTCGAACCGGTACATTGGGTTGTCTATCTCAAGCCTGAAGGGAATCATAAAGCACAAAAATAACGTTATCTGCGTAACCTTGTCCAATTTATTGTTGGCCAATGCAAGGCACCTTCTATGTTTTCATTTCGTTGTTACTAAAACTACTACCGACTTCCCTGGACTCAGGCAAAACCTTGAGGTAGTTTAACTTCATCTACCAGGTCCCAAAGCTGGTCTGATTCTTTACCATTTTGGAAAGAAGCACAGTAGTGTTGCCAGATCTGTGGTAATGCAACCCAAAAATGCTTCTAAAAATCTGCCAGTGTTTCTTATCGACAAACCTTACTATACTGAAAAAGGGATCGAAGGTCAAGTACAGGATTTGCGATTAGTTGGAATGTTGCACTTGATCATATAAACGCAGTTGAAAAACCTGCATAGTTTATTATCACAACCTAGCGCACTTTTGGAAAGCATTATCACATAGGTGAACCTGTTCCATTATTCATCTCATGATCCGTTAATCATGATATTCGGAATTTTAGGAGTTTGATGTATGAATCAATTTATTCCTTTTGTTATTTAGTTACTTTCAACTTCCAAAAATAAATAACATTAAATTTAAATAAAAAGTTAGAAATCCGATGGTTACGCGTCGATCTTCCGTTTTTAAGTTGCGCAAATTGCTAAGAGATGAGATGAAAATGGAAATGGTAACCCAAGATGCTATGCTTTTATCAAAGCTTTCTACCGAGAGGCGATTTTCCTTACTTCACTCTTAGTTTTGAAGAAAAACGGAGCTTTTACAGTGCGCATCGGCAATTGACGATATACTACGTCATCAAGAGGAAGTCCTGTTGAAGAATTTCAAACAAAATTCAAGACAAAGCCCCCAAAACTGAATGAAAAATCCAGTCTGGTTCTAACGAAATATTCCATGGAATGAGTGAACTAGTCAGAAGAAGGTATTTAAAGATTAAGATAAGTAATAAATGTATTATCCCTCTAAATATATCAAATGCTTCCCAAGTAACACGATATGTCTAACTGTATGCATTTTTGCTTTAATGTGACAAATAATTATGTTTCCATTCCGGTGATTGCAAACTTATTAGGATACTACTAAAGAACAGAAACAGCCAAAACTTTTTAAGTAATAATACAACTTCAGTTAGGCATAGAGATGAACTTATGTACCAGAAACTGGACGGACACCTTCGCCTACTCAGTGGAGGAGCCGGATACGACCACCCACTGTGTGTCTAGAGTATCGCACAAGCTGACACGTGCAACTGGAAAGATTAATAGGTTGCATAGACACGGCGGGTAGTAGTCCCCGGATATAGTTTCAATTTCTGGGAATTTGTTGGTAATTATAGACATTCAGCTGTGTTTGTGACCAGATAATGATATAACGGTAAACATATAATTTACTGTCTGAATTAAGCTGAAAAGATACCAAACTTATGAAACGAAATTTGGTGAACATCTCATAATCTTTTATAAATTTCTAACCACAATTCCCATAATCTCTTGTACAACATCATAATTCAATACATCTTTTTAATTTCATTTTAAAATCCACACTAACT
The DNA here is from genome assembly GCA_034211315.2 of Aedes japonicus. Classification (NCBI taxonomy): domain Eukaryota; kingdom Metazoa; phylum Arthropoda; class Insecta; order Diptera; family Culicidae; genus Aedes; species Aedes japonicus. The sequence continues at coordinate 2,206 of JASCZW010019737.1, read as the reverse complement.
CGGTATTTCTTTCCTATTGCAGCTTTTTGGCCCCCACATAGACTTAAATTACGGTGAGTAACAATTTCCATTTTAATTGTCCTACTCGTATGGAGTAACCAGCATGGTGTGTCTAGCACAACATCAGCACTATCCAAGTGAAAAATGACCACCAAGAAATGTTCACACCAGAACTCTGATTTTCTTCCATACCATCAAACACCACATACATAGAAAAGCACCTCCGTCCATTCCGGGGCTGGGAAACGAACATTACGAATTACGATAGTAAATTTATGAAGATTAAAACGTGCAGCAGCATGAAATTGCTTTGCTCTCCCAGCAGGACAGCAGGCAGGGCTAAGTGCCTTTGAAATGCATGCCGTTTGACTATATTGCATCCTTTCTGGTGTTGCAACACGAACAACAACTCAGCATTTCCCGCGCCACAACTGTGGCAAACTGCTAACGAGCTACTATTGCTGCTGCTGCTCATGCTGCTACAAGTGGCAATGAGTTGAGTTTTTAACAATTTCATCGTCACCGCAGCTTGCAGCAATACAAAACGTAATTTTCCAACCCTTATTGGATTCATAATTGCGGCAAACGGGTGCCAATTACCGGTTAGTTTTATTTCCGTTTAAATTACACCTACGGGCTACAACTGATTAAATCTGAGCAGCCAAAGGCTTGCTGTAAATGATATTCACTGCGACAGGTCCAAACCTTAAACAAAATCTGGTTTATCGATTATGTCGATGGTATTGAATTTGTATTTATTACGCGCACAGTATTTATTTTTGTAATGATTGAACAATCCAGTTGAAGGGCATCAAAATTATTGAATTGATGGTTGAAGAGATGTACAACTTTGAAGTAGCTTTTATAATTGAGGTAAAACAACTGAAAATACTTTCAACCCCATACTGAAAAAGTCCAAATCCCAAACGAAGCTTCACTTCAATAACGGTCAAACTGAACGATTTTTAAAAGTTATGAAACTTTTTCGGGATGGTTTTTAGATCATATCCAACCATAATTTTCGATATACGTACATACATGCAACTGATTTTTCAAATTGACACATCCTGTTTAATAGATGAGACGTCAAGATGTCCCTTATACCGACTTTTCTTTTTAATTTTGAGCATAAAACTCGACTTTTTTCTTAGAATTCTTGTTTACGGCCGATCTTATTCCCCACACTGTCATCAATTTTACTCAGTTTACCAAAAATGCAGTCACTAATTGTTGCCAATACTGGCAACATGGTTTGTTTGCTCTACTCGATCTCTCGGTAGGCGCAACATATTGAATAACAGTTGGACAATTAATCATATATAAGTTTATTTTTTGCGTGGCAAGTAATTTGTTCTTGAAAGGTGCAGGAGTTTTCGGTAGAGATTTTGTTTCGCAAGGAATTCGCTCGATCTCTGTTAAGATATTTCGTATTGTTATGGGAAACACTTAAACTAACTTTGAAAAATATATTTAGAAGCGTTATTATTGTGAGGTTGTTGTACAGATTTATTGAGGTCAGCATTCTAAAAAGACCTTAATGTAAGTAACATTGAACTTAATATTATCATACTATTTTGATCAGTTAAAACTTGTTCAACTTTAAGAACTCGGCATACAACAACTGCGGTTCTCTATCGAGGTCCGAAAGATCTACCCAATAAATCTTAAAAAATCTGTGCTATAACCGCTGAGTTAATGTAACTAGGAATGACAAGTCAACATATCTATAACATCCATCTGATTCAAGTCGATGCTTTAGATATGTCGACTTGTCAATAGATCATTGCACCGAATCTATTAACCTCACTTTTTTTGACAGTTCAGGGAGCTTGTTTACAAGGTGTTAGAATTTGGACCGCTCAAACGAATTTTTTCATTGGCTCTTTCCGGATTCTGTACGATTAGATTCAGGAAATGATGTAAAATGAAGCACTGGTGTCTGTTTTCCGGCAAATTTAATTCAATTGCAACAAATTCTGAGCACAAAATCTCGAACCGATCTAACCGAAAATATTCTAAGTCCACGTAAACAAGCTCCCTGAACTGTCAAAACTGCATTGATGACGCTTTCGTGCAATGATCGATCCCAGTTTCTTTTACTTATATATAAGTGACTCAATTTTTGGCAAAAATGAATCAAAACCGACTCCAAATTGAGTAAAACTGATGGCCGTGTATACAAAGAGTTATTAAATATACACACATA
>JASCZW010019736.1:0-13243 GCA_034211315.2 Aedes japonicus | reverse complement strand
TCGCCACCATGATTCTATAAACGTTTCCCCAAGGGTTCGCATCGGCTTCTTGGCCCTACTCTTTAAAGCAGTTTGACTTGCTCAACTTGATCTCACGGTTGAGGGTTTTCCGTCCTTCTCTCTCAGCTTCAGTCCTTGCTCGGAGGCATACAGTACGAAGGGTACTGAGAGTCTCATTCCACCAGTAGTCTGGGCGCCGTCGGTTCCTGGGCTCCTGTTTCCCCTGTGTCAAGCATTGCACCACTATTTGTCCGAAACGCCTCGATAAAGACCTTCTTGGCTCGCTGGCCGATTCTGCAGAGGATTGCCTGGTGATCACTGTGGGAGTATTCCTCACTTATTCTCCAGTTCATGACTTCCGACCGTCTTGCGGAATGTACTGGCATTCCCTTTGTTGCACAGCTTCTCATCCAGCTTCGCCAAAGCTTCAAGTAGACTGTGTCCCCTTAGACTAGTCCGCTTACTACATCACTCCATGATCCGGGTGTTGAAATCTTCTGCGATGACTACCGGCCCTCGTCCAACATCCTGTTGAACTCTTCGAGGTGCATGGCAGCTGCATACGAGTACTCCGTTGACTGTGGAAATCTGGCAAGCCGTCGTATGAGCACCAGACCACCTGTTGGATTGGAAATCTGCCTGTAACGTGTATTGCCACCATCCCTGCTCTATCTGTCACCCACGTACTGTTACCAAGAGGAACTCGATACGGCTCCGCAATTATTGCAAGATCGCACTTTGTCTCTGTCCTGGACTGCCATAACAGTTGCTGTGCAGTGTCGCAATGATTGAGAGTCACTTGCGTGATCTCCATCCCGTCCAATGGTTGTTTCCGTCCTATAGATTGCACAGCGTGCAGCTTGCAGCTTCTTGACCAAACTCCATGCATTTGTAGCATCTCTCCGTTTGCTTAGTGACTCGAGGGACCAATCTCAGAGAGCATACCGACCATCCGACTTTGACCTTGCTGATTGCCACCAGTTTGTTAGCATCGTCTAATGTTAATCGCATTGCCACCGTATGTTCTCCTCTTATAAGACTTCCTTATTGTCATCAGTCCCCTCAGTTGCACTTTTCAATCAATACATACTTCACATCTTTTTCGGTCGTGATTTCGTCCAAATCCTTGCCACTCAATCAGTGCCTCTTGAGAAAGAGCTCTCACGGTAGCATCGCCGCCCAGGGATTTTGCCACCAGTTCCTTGTACACTGAGCTCTTAACAGATGGTTCTTTCTTTAGCTCGAAGATCATCTCGCCTTTCTGCGTACGCTGTGTTTTGACCGAATTCTCGTCCAACTCTGTCAGCTCACTTTCTTGAGAAGCGCAGCGTACGTTGTTGTGTCGTTCGCCTCAACGATCAAAGCATCCCCCTTGTACTTCTCCTTAGAAGGCCGGCGTTTTTCTTGCTTCATCTGTTCGTTCTTTTCTTCCTTCTCCTTTTGTTTTTTCTTCTTTTCTTTTTTTTTCTTTTCGCCTGTTGCCTTTCTACGGCCCTTCCATCAACACCCTGATTGCTAACGCCTTCTGTTCATTTCTCTGTTTTTTCTGGTCTTCCTGTTCTCCTGGCGAGTTCCTGAATCTTTTCCCCAAGAGGGAATTTCGGTGACTCTTAGCGTCTCCTGAGCTTCAGTCGTAAGTATTCTCGCGGCTTTCACAAGAGCTTTTTCAGAAGTTTCCGCTCTTGTCCGGAGCACCACAGCTGATTCTAGCCGCTTCCTCACCACCTTCTTTTCTCTTTCTGCAGCAACTTTGATGGTCGTCACCATATCTTGCAGCGAACACATACAAATCATCGACCCTCTTTTGACCGTCAAAATGTAGGTTATAGGCCACATCGCTTCTTGAGGTGTGTTATTGCTGTGCTTCCTTGAAAACAGCTGACTTAGCCCAATGTCTAGCCCAAGGTCTCTTTTGGATCCGGGAAGATCTTCTTGGGGTTTGCTGCTACTGGTACCCGCTGTGACCTCCAGGCTCGACTCGGGTGATCCCATGGTTATCTTTGCACCAGGGAGGCTATGCTAGAGGTTGACACGACCCTTCGGTCCATTTTTGGAAGGTTTAACATACTGAGGAAGCAGAATAGCTAGACTACCAACCCGGCGCATCAAGCCCAATCCGTTGTTCCATACCGTATGCATTATTTGATACCGATACCAGTATACAATAATTAGGATCTCTATGGCTTTGATCCTAATGTGCCGGATGACACAGCTTCTTTTGACCCACCTGCGGGGTCAGGGGCTCGGTCACTTTTCCGCCACTTGGAGTGTTAGGAGATGAAAAAAATGCCAACTGGTGGATTTTCATTGGCGCTAGGAAAATGAAATCTCAGCTCCCACCATCCTCTATCTCATCTCTATCTCTATATCTATCACTATCTCTAGATCTATCTTTATCTTTATCTCTATCTATATCTCTATCTCTATCTCTATCTCTATCTCTATCTCTATCTCTATCTCTATCTCTATCTCTACCTCTATCTCTATCTCTATCTCTATCTCTTTTTTTCTCTCTATAACTATCCTCGCTTCAAGACAGTAATACACCTGAAGAAGCTACCAAAACCGCGGGTACCCAAGGTACCCGTCCACACAAGAGTGGCCCCTAGAAACGAATGATCCAGTCGGTGAAGTCTGCGATGAACGGAGGTTACGAGCATCGGAAACTGGACAAGCAAGGAGCTGGAGTTCTGGTTGTGGAGACTGAGGGTATCGTAGACTCTAAGACTCTAAGCCTAGACGAACGCATTACTATCACCGGACCAGTTCTTGCTTGGGAGTTCGAGTTGAATACAAACCAACCGGGCCAGGACATCCGCTATCAGCAGTGGAACCGGTAGGAAACGTGGTAGGATACTCAACGGTAGCTGGATATTTTCTGGAAATGTTGTTATTCACCTGTGATTCGTCGGCAGTTTGTGGTTCTACGAAGTCAACCAGGGAGATCAAGAATGATGACTTTGTGCTAATTTCCTATGATAACTGGGGAAGATTATGTACGAGAGTATGTGCAGACTAACCTATTCGAGGGATGTATGGAAGAGTTCAGCAAGACTCGAAGACTTGCTTAGACTGAACGATCTACGAGTATCAGTCAATTTAACAACTCAGCATTCGAATAGGAATGGACCAACAACGTCTAATAGAAAAGAAAGCAAAATATTTAATGGTTTATCATTCTTTATTATTGATAAAATAGTAAGATAACTTAGCTTCGAAACTAAGCCGAAAATGAATTGCAGCAATAAGTTAGAAGTCTATAATGCTAAACCTTACATATTCAGCTGGGTGTCCTTTGCGGTACACCGAAATTGTCTCCAAATCATACGGCCCATGGCTGTACTTCGCCAGCCGTATAGTCTGCGGTGGATCCACTGGTCGCTTGCCACTTATTTTATCCTCCTTGCCCTTTTGATTTGTTATCGTTATCCGACCTCCTTACGACGTGCTCCCGCCCACTGTTGTGGACCGATTTTGGTGGTATTGACGACGGGATGCTCCTTAATCTACAGCCTTCTTATTCAGCCACTAAACAGCTTCAGTCTTCACCATTCAGCTGGCCTTGTTACTTATGCACTACTATGCCATTGTATGCAGCAACGAAGTACACAGTTCTGCCGACCATAATCCTAATACAAATTACAAAACTTCCGAAGTCATGCTTTTCTGATGAGAAATCATTGACGCCAAGCTTCTCCATCCAAAATACCTTCTTCCGATCGTATTCCATTCCTACCAACATTCGCGCCGCATTTCAAAACTTTCCGACTCTCGCCGGGGGATGTTACGATTCCCGCATAACATATTGCCCTTTTTCAGGACCGCCCTAGCCAGTTCTCCAAGAAACGTCACTCCACTCAGTACCAATCCAACGCCCAGCGCGAACCACGCTGGTATGAGATCCTTAATTCCCAGCATAATCTCTCCCGTTGCTGCCAGTATCCTGTCCCGGTATTCGGCCCTCTCGTCGGATGCTATCTGATCCCACAAATGCATCCTCCACTTTGCCAGTATGCCAGACTCCCAAAACACCTGATAAGTATAGTAGAACACATCTCGCAGAGGAGTTTTCCAGTCAACGCTGTAGGCGTACACTCGCGAAATCATTCGTTCCCTAAGCACGATGTATTTTGGACGGCGCAACTTGAAATCGTAATTGATCATCAGTCGAACCTGGCTCATCGGCCTGGTTCGAATCCTTGTAATAGGCATAAGCTCCATCCGCATCGAGGTATTCCTCGGTATCGTTCACCAGGAACGGCGCGAGCAACGAATTTTCCCTAAGCATAGCTTTTGAAAAGTGATCGTACTTGACCTTAAGTCCGGAGTCCAAAACTTCGTGTACTGTCACAAAATCTGCATGCGATGGTTTTTCGGTCAAAAAGACAGAAGCTTACACTCGTAGACATTGGACATCAGAAAGAAGATCATAATCAACGGTAGGAAAATCATTCTCTCTCGACCAGCTGGCGTGATGCAGATTTTGACGCTCCAACCCACAAACCAGCAAGAGGATTGGATCATTCACGAATACTGTTGGCCACATGAATTGGAATAGTTTCATCGCACACAATATGACGAACAGAATCAGCCAGGCTTCCACGGTGAATGGTTTCAGGAACATCTCCAGAACGTTGAACGGTTTGCCTTTCGGAACCACGAGAACGCCCGACTCCGGACTATTTTCGAAAATCCAACGTCGACTGGTGAAGTCAAACTTCCGCACAAACATCGGAGCCATGACAATGTCTGCTCCGGAAAATATAGCGGAAGCCATGCACTGGCCCTGCATTATCGTTACAATAGTATTCTGATAACGAAATAGAATGCCGTTGATGAAGTCAGCCGTTTCCAGCATCCATTCCAGATGTTCGTGATTTTCTGTGATCCAGCACTGCGAAATTCACATAGGTTCCCGCGTATATTACGAGCTGTGTCCTCGAACAGGTTTTCAGGATTGGGAAACTTGTACAACTTGGCTGTCAATTTGTTATTGTAACTAAACCGAAGTGACTTTTAAGTCGCCAGTTCCCAAGTAAACCACCAGATTGAACTTGTAAGTGGCGAGAATTCGGAAGATATCCGTTATGTAATAGAGTTTGTTCAGATTACCGATTACCAATACTTTGCTGTTGGTATCGAAGATTTGGAAGTTGTCGCTGACCTGTTGGAAGTATGCCTTTGGCATGGCTTGATCGCCCATGTAGACTACAATCAGCGATGGTTTGAGTGGCACTTCTCCGTAGGTCACTTTGAAGAATCCGTCGACTACGTAGATGACTACGTTGAGTGAGTTGAGCGATTTCAGGAGATCGTCGACGTCCCCATCGGATTGCCCGACTTTGTTCAGAGTTATGAAAACACATTGGAATGTGCCGGCTTGGGAGCGATCCATGTGCTGGACCACGGACAGGGTGTAGTCCACATATTCCGGTAGGCAATCTATGGAGAAAATTTTCACTGCGATTACGAGTAGGAGGACGGGGAGCGACGGGTTTCTGAACGTTCATTTCAATGAGTGGTTTAGGTGGAACTGATTCGAATGAGGGAAGGCTCATGTCACACTCTAAGATCGATTTAATCAATCGGAGTGCGGCAAATATGATTCTTCTGCTGATTATTTATATCTCTTTGATTGGATTGTTTCATAGGTCCAATGACAAAACCTAGATTCATGAAACCAAACCCTGAACACGAGATGTTAAGCTAAGTTTTGGTTGTTTTGTGTCCCGATAGAGGTCCGGAAACTGTGCCTTTTGTGATTGACATCCAACGCATGTAGACTTTTTAAAAATAGAGTTATTTAAGGTGTTAATTCAATTTCCTGAACATGGGTACTTACTCAACACATTACTAAATTCTATTATGCTGAGGTATATTGTTGTTAAAAATTTGGCCTGTTCAATGATTTTAGTGACATAATAATTAGAAAAGCAGCATGATTTGCTTCAACCAACAAATTTCCAAAAAAAAAATTTTAACTCTAGTATTGGGTTAATAAGTATAACTAATGACTAACTTCGGTTGACAGTATATTTGTTTATGTTTACTCACAAGTGCTGCATCAGAATATCGATAGATTTTTTTGGCAATTTTTCAGAATGAACGCCAGAGAAGTGATTACGAGTTTGCTGCTTGCCCAAAAGATGCTGAAGGAGTTCCAAGGTGGAAGCATGTCATTTGGGCATAGTTAATCGCATCAGAAAATCTCTACAGGATGGTCGGGGGAGGTAGCTCATCAAATCTTCCGGTCCGCCTCTAAGCATCTTGTTATGGGGTTCCAGGTAGTTACCGATTGCCTGTCGATTTTTCGAATTTGGAAGACGTCTGTTGAGTTGAGTAAATTATAATATTCCGCCCACTATCTCACAAAACATTGCGATTGGTTGAGTGAATTGGAGATAGTGAAATCATTGGGTATACACTCTCGCTTCACTTTACTCAATTTTTGAGTACAATTGTATGCTATCTCTTTTTCTCTCACGGAAATGTTACTCAATTTTCGTTAAAAAGTGGATCAACTCAATTTTTGAGTAGGTCCACTTTTTACGAAAATTGAGTAACATTTCCCTGAGAGAAAATGAAATAGCATACAATTGTGCTCAAAAATTGAGTAAAGTGAAGCGGGAGTGTAGTACTAAGTCTCCCCCAATAGGGAGTTTCAATTAAAAAAAAACATGTTTTTTTTTCCAACTGTATCGATGATGGGCGTTCTTCCTAACACAAAAATATTTTTTATGAATCTCAACTATTTTTTCTCGTCTAATCTAAATCTAATTTTATTTTTACAAACCGACATGCAGTATTACAAAGTGACTGGATCAACAATAGAAAAGGGCCCATCAACATTTGTAAACAAACACTTCTGAGCCAGTTTTCTCGCAAGCCGTTGGCTACACACGCAAACCTATAGAATCATCGTGTAGGGGAAACTTTCCCCTACATGATGATGGTATTGGTTTACGTGGGTGGCCTACGCTTTGCGAGGAACTAGGCTCAGAAGTGTTTGTTTACAAATATTGATGGGCCCTTTTCTATTGTTGATCCAGATTTATGCAAAGTGACAGCACTTAATTTTCAGTTACAGGGGCTCCCATTATGACATATATGTCCATTTTTATGGTTGGTTCGTTGGTTTAGGTAGTCTGTTTTTTTTGTAGCTTGTTTCATGGTCAAATAGAGTGGTGTTGTCTTGCAATGTTTAATTTTCATAATACTTTGAAATTGTTTTTTCGATAGTTTCGCTTGTCAAATTAAAAAATAAATTGAATGCTGGTATATTATTATATTTATTATCGAACCATGTTATAATCCAAATACTCCTATAATACCCTATTGGACATTTTCAGCAAAATTAAAATTAAATTGAAATAATGCCTAAATGCCTTAGGCAGATGAAAACTCAGTTGAAATTCAACCGAGTTTGGTTTTATTTACTAAGTGTGCTCGGTTGTCTGTTCGGTTCAAATTGGAGCAACCGAGTTTTCGTTAAATTTTTATTTTCTAGCAAACTGTCAAATTTACCAAAAAACTCGGTTGACAAAAAGGAATCCAATCAGCAATAACCGAACATCGTTTTACTCAAATATTATCGAACACTGTCAAATTCCGTCAAGTCAGCTAAAATAACCGAGTTATTCGGTACACATAGCCGTCACGGAATTGTCTCGAAGAGAAGTGTTTGACGTTTAAGAATATTCAGCGAATGCTCGGTTCAGTTTACCGAGTTTTCTCGGTTCTCGTGTACCGAACTCTTGAATATCCCTGCTTTACCGTACTGTTCGGTTCATCTTCCATTTTTATCTGTCAAATATATCATAAAGTATCCGAAACTCAGGTTTGGTTAAAAAAAATACACCCGAAACCAGTATATATATATAAAAGATTTATTCGGTTTCTTGTTGGTAACCGATGGGGTTCGGTAGAAAACTGAACCGAGTTCGGTGTTATTTTCTAAGTGTGTAGCAAGGTGCTGGCTTCAAGGTGTACTTCGGTCCAAGGCGTTCTACAACAGTGAACCAATTTCAAATCGCTAGTTGCATATTGATTGTTGCTAGTACCGAAAATTACTGAAAATCGCAAGAATTATTGCGAGGTGGCTTGAGCAGGCAAGAACATTCACGTTTAGCTTCTCCTTTGCCTGATATTGCCTCGCATTCTAGTTGTGTCATTGGTACTTCGGCTGTCTCACCCGCACCATCACGCTCAAATATCCATGCTCCCGATTGCTATCACGAGATCGTCATTTACTACCAGAATGTCGGTGGTATTAACAGCGATGTCGACGATTTCCGCATAGCTACTTCGGGCCAGAGCTACGACATCATCGTCCTCACGGAGACCTTGCTGTATTCACGCACACTCTCTTGTCAAGTATTCGGCAAAGATTACCAGGTATTTCGATGTGACAGGAATACCGATAGTAGTCATAAAGCGAAAGGTGGGTGCGTACTAGTAGCTATAAGTACAAAATTTAAAACAAAGGCTCTTGAAAACCCTTCTTGGACTCGTTTGGAACAAGTTTGGACATCGATCAAATTGGGCGATCGTACATTATTCCTTTGTGGACTGTACATTCCACCCGACCGCATACGCGAGCGTGACCCAATTGCACCCCATTGTCAATCGGTTTTCGCAATTTTGGAAAATACCAAAGCAACCGACGAAGTTATCATGATAGGCGACTCTGCCTGGGATTTCATGGAAATTATCTGACAGTGGGTTTCTATTTCCCGATCAATCATGTCACCAACCAGATCACCCGCAGCTTAGACCTCTGTTTTGTGAGCGCCAGAGACACCGCTCCAGTCTTATGGAAAACTCCCTCTCCTCTAGTGAAACTAACTCTTCATCATCCGCCTCTACTGGGCACGTTACGCTCAAAGCTGCAAATCTCACCTGCCGAAGTCTCCTACGATTTTGTTCGTGCCAATCATCGAAATATTGCCGAGATACTCTCGCTTTTCGATTGGGATAACATTTTGGATACAGTCAATGTCTAGTCAGCCGCTTAAACTTTTTCCAACCTTCTGGCATAGTGTCATAGACAGACACGCTCCAAAGAAAATCCATCGTCATACGTCTCGTCCACCTTGGCAAACGAGCGAACTTCTTCGCTTTAAATCTGCCAAGAGAGCTGCCCTCAGAAAATTCACAAAGCAGCGGACACTAAGTCGTCACTATGTAAGGATGAATCACGAATGCAAACGAGTCACGAAACGTTGCTTTCTCCAGTATCGGCGTGGAATACAGAGAAAGCTTAAGTCACGTCCTAAACAATTCTGGAAATTTGTAAACGAACAACGCCACGAAGTTAGCCTTCCGTCGTCTATGTCGCTCCACGGCAACAAGGCTTCCACTCCGCAGGGTATTTGCCAGCTATCTTCCGAGAAAGTCGACATCGATGCACAGATGATAATCAAGGCCTGCTTAAACTCAATTTGTCTCACAGGCCCGGGCCGGATGGAATTCCTTCGTCCATTCTCAAACTACACCTGGATAGTCTGTTGCCCCCGCTGCTTCACGTTTTTCGACTGTCTGCGACTGTCGGTATTTTTTCTCGCTGTTGGAAATTTGCGCACATGTTTCCAGTACACAAAAAGGGTAGCAAACGGGACGCTGGCAATTATCGCGGCATAACTTCGCTTGGCGCTGTCGCTAAACGGGTTGAGCTTGTAATTATGGAACCGTTGCTCGCTCACTGCAAACCGTATATTAGTACCCGACCAGCACGGATTCATGGTTGGTCGCTCCACTGCCACTAAACTGCTGTGCCTTACTTCCTACATTACTGACAGTATGGCGAAACGCGCCCAAACAGATGTCATTTACACCGACTTGTCTGCAGTCTTCGATAAATTGAACCACCACATAGCTTTTACCAAACTGGACAGGCTTGGGATCGACGGATGTCTGCTGCAATGGTTTCAATCGTACCTCACTGACCGTCATCTGGCTGTAGTCATAGGAGATTGTCAGTCTCACATGTTCAAAGCCACGTCTGGTATACCGCAGGGTAGTCACTTAGGACCGTCGATTTTTTTGATCTACTTCAACGACGTAAATTTGGCTTTCGAAGGACCACGACTATCATACGCAGATGACCTGAAACTCTATCTTCGAGTGCACTCACTCGATGACTGTCGCTTTCTTCAACGTTTGCTGAATGCTTTTGCCGATTGGTGCAATTTGAACCGCATGGCCAAATGCACGGTTATCTCGGTTTCGCAAAAAAAAAACAGACTATTTTATTCAAGTATGTCTTGTTGGGCACCGAAATTGAGCGCGTCAAGTCAAGGACCTAGGAGTAATTCTGGACACCCAACTCACCTTCAAGCAGCATAGCTCGTATGCTGTCGGCAAAGCCTCCTGCGTTCTGGAGTTCATCTTCTGGATTGCTAAAGACTTCACGGACATGTACTGCCTCAAATCGTTGTACTGCTCCTTGTGTCGTTCTATATTAGAGTATTGCTCAGTTGTGTGGACTCCCCATTACAACAACGGTGTCGTTAGAGTAAAGGCTGTTCAACCGACGGTTTTTGAGATTTGCGCTACGTGGACGGATCCCTATCGTTTGCCAAGCTACGAAAGCCGTTGCCATCTGATTAACCTGGAGTCCCTATTAGCCCTTAGAGATACAACCACGGCTTTTTTAACCGCGGACATCGTGCAAGACCGCATCGACTGTCCGGATCTTCTGGAGCAAATCAACATCAACGTGCAATCCCGAGCCCTGAGGAATAGTTCGATGCTGCGGTAACCTCCACAGCGAACCAATTACAGCATGTTTGGCGCAATTGGCGGTTTGCAAAGACTCTTTAATAGGGTTTCCGCCTTGTTTGATTTTAACGTGACTCGCCAGATGCTTCGTCGTAAGTTTAGTCGTTTTTTAAAAGACCTGTCTAATTCGATGGTGTAATTTTTAGTTTGTTTTATGTCATGACCATTAATGCACCGTTCTAGTTTAGCTTTAAGTAACATAATTGGGATTTGTACATAATCTGTAGATAAATAGAAATAAATAAATGATAAAGGTGCAGACTGCTAGGTGCTCTTCGGACCTAGGGGTTCTACAACAGTGAACCAATTTCAAATCACTAGTTGCACATTGATTGTTGGTTTGAGTGCGGAGAAATTCAGGCCCATCATGAAAATGAACTGACAATCCGTGAGATCGCAAGCACAATAGGTAGGAGCAAAACGGTGGTACGTAATTTTGTGAAATTTGGTGAGAAATTTGTGACTACCAAGAGAAAAGGGCGTCCAGCATTTCAGAACGCGCAAAACGTGAAATTAAGCGATTGGCAATCAATCGTAGGCTTTCTCCGGGTGATATCAGTAAGGAATGGAATCTTCCAGTGTCTAAACGTCGAGTGCAGCTAATTTCATGCAGTGATAATAATGTCGAATGTGGTCAAAGTGTGCCCGTTCCTCGCTTATTGCCTCGACATAAAAAAGCAAGATTGGAATTTCCAGAAAAGTATCAATTCTAGGAAAAAGGAGTAGGAAAATGTGGAGTTCTGCGATGAAAAGAAATTCTATTTAAATAGACCGGATGGATCAACTAACTGTTGGCAGGATGTAAGACGCGAAAAGCCACAAGGGGAATCGAGGAATCTTGGAGGGGGCACTCTGATGATCTGGACCATGCCTTCAATGTGATTTTTAAAATGTTTTTGTTGATCAAGTACCAGACCAAGGTATTTCACTTGACTTGACCGAGAAATTGGAACACTTAGGTTTATGTGGGATTATTATAAGTTGAGTTTTGGAAGCGTTGGGAGAAATATTCCATTTCTGTAAATAAGAAGAGAAAATGTCTAAACTTTTCTGCAGTCTCCTGCAAATGTCACGAAGACTTCTTTCTTAAGCGGCAATGCCTGAATCATCGGAAAACAAGAATTTCTGGCAACCCTGCTGCCAATCAGGGCGATTGGAATTAAAAATGTTACATAATATCGACCCAAGAATGCTACCCTGAGAAACTCCAGCTCTAGCAGGTAGCCGATTAGATTTGGAATTCTCATGATTTACATGCAGGATTCTGTCAGTTAAATAATTTTAAATTAATTTGATAATATAGAGCGGAAAATTAAAGCTTTTCAATTCAGCAATCAAACTTTCATGCCAAACACTGTCGAATGCTTTTTCTATGTCTAGAAGAGCAACTCCAGTTGAACAGCCTCCAGATTTGTTTGAACGAATTAAATAAGTAACTCTTAAGAGTTGATGAGAGTAGTTGAATAGCCATGGCGAAATCCGAATTGCTTATCTGCAAAAATTGAGTTTGAATTGATGCGAAGCATCATTCTATTCAAAATTATCTTTTCAAAAAGCTTACTTATTAAAGGAAGTAAACTTATTGGTCTGTAGCTAGATGCTTCAGCTGGATCTTTCACGGGCTGCAAAATTGGAACAACTGTGGCATTTTTCCATTTATGGAACCATTTATGCCAAATGAAAGCATTTATTAAATAATTTTACCATGAAAGACAACAGGGAGTTTTTTTTTGATGAGTATATAGAAAATTCCATCATCTCTTGGAGCTTTCATATTTTTGAACCTTTTAGTTTTAGTTTTTACTTCATCCAAATCAAGTCCGAAAGGAAATATTCAGATACTCGCGATATACCCCAAACTGAAATTATGGGAACTCTCAAACAGCTTAGCAAGTTTTTAAGCTCTTTCCACATTTGTTAACAATATTTTATAACCTTCTTTGAGCGTTGGAATTTTAAAATTTTGGCATGCATGTGACAATTTTTTTTCCCTCGACGCTATCCCTGGTATTTACGGCACTGGGTGAGATTTTGGAATTTTCCTCCAGTCTTTCTAAAGTGTTCCCACTTCACTCGGACATGGAGCATAAGGCTGGCTTTTTGCAATACCTTATGGTTATTCAGTTCATTTGATTTAAAATTAATTATATAAAAATTGTTAGAAATCCCATTGCGAGTATCGCCAGGTTGGGATTTCTTTTTCATGTTTTTTACTTGAACTGGTGTAACTCCAAGCAATTTAATTAGTTCTTGTTTGATCTTATCCAGAGATTCACCACTGACCAGACCTTGAACAGACGTTCAGTTTTGCTGTCATATGTGAAAATGTTGATGCCTCATTGAGCAAGATACTCGAGGAGAAGTTTGAATTCGATCAAGGTTTTAGCTAATACACGGCAATCACCGACCAATTTGAAAAGAAAATTTGGAATCTTTAATGAAATTCGTGAGTTCCTTACGGAGA
>JASCZW010019735.1:0-13303 GCA_034211315.2 Aedes japonicus | reverse complement strand
TAGCCGGATTCTGGAGAACCAAGACGGCTACATCCTGATCGACGACGAGCCCTACGCCAAGGAAGACTCGCGAGCGCTGCCCGGACTCAGTACAATACAAAATCGGTGGACCAGGACCTGGTCGACGAAGACACCACGGTGGCGATGGAAACGTTTGGGCAGGCGGCGTTGCTCTGGAAAGCGATTTGCAGCTGTGGTTTGCGGTCGTCAATTTATTTCGCGAATTCATTTTTATTACAATTAACGCAAATGTGTACGAGGAGGAATGATTGAAGAAGAGATTGCCGCCACTGTACAGAAAATGTAAGGCTCCTCCTCTCTTCTGGTTGGCTAACAATAATATACAATTCGTTAAAAACGATACCAAACCACCTAACCAAAAAAATGGACAGAAGCCACCAGGAAAGTCGCAAAAGCAACTGTGTAGAATTCAAAGAAAAATGTCAAGTCGAATGTGCGACCGTTTTAGGTAACTAAGTTTTTAATATAAACAGTGCCAAAAAAAAAGATTACTTTCTCCAATATACCGAAAACTTAAGTCAAAAAGGGTTTTTTTTAACTCTTTCATTCGAAAATCAATATTGCACACTTAGAACAATTTACAGTATTCGGTAATTTTTTACCAAACTATCAACAGCTGAACGTTCGGTAATCCAATGTACCGGATTTCGGTGAAATTTTACAGTTATCTGTAAAAAAATACCGGAAAAATGTAAATTTTTACCGCTATCCGTTAAATCGGATTACCGAACGTTCAGCTGTTTAAAGTTCGGTAAAAAATTACCGAATACTGTAAAATATTCTAAGTGTGTGCTAACTACTTTTCGATACACTCTTAAAACGCATCTTTGTCGGGTCACAATATTTTACGGTACAAAACGGTTAACTATTCGGTTCTAGTTCACGTCAGAATGCTGCGTAAAAAATCCAATGCTCTGGCAAACTATTGATGTCTGCGGAGAAATTTCGCAACCCATCAATCCATCATCACTTTAATACAAAATCGATTTCTATCCATGGTTTGAAGCAGCATGGATCTGTTCCAGAAGAAGTTTTAAAAAATCCAGAGGAAGATGAGACTTCTAGAGAAAATTTGAACAGCTTCCAGAGGAAGTTTGATAAACTTACACAGAACGTTAAAAAAACTTCCAGTGGAAATTTGGATAACATCCAGAGGAAGTATGGACAACTTGCAGTGGATGTTTGAACAAATACTAATCGATGTATGAACAACTCCCAGAGGAAGTTTGGACAACTCACAAAGAACTTTAGGACAACTTCCAGAGGAACTTTGGATAACTTTCAGAGGCAGTATGGACAACTTGCAGAGGAAGTCCGGACAACACCCAAACGAAGTATGGACAACGTCCAGAAGAAGTTTCAACAACTCCCAGAGGAAGTTTGAAAAACTTTCAGAGGAAGTTTGGAAAAAAATTCAAAACGAAGTATGGACCTCTCGAAGTTTGGACAACTTCGAGAAGAAGTTTGGACAACTTCGAGATTAAGTTTGGAAAACTTTCAGAGGAAGTTTGGACAACATTGAAAACGAAGTATGGTCAACTTCCAGAAGAAGTATGGAAAATTTCGAGATGAAGTTTGAAAAACTTTCAGAGGAAGTTTGGACAACATTCAAAACAAAGTATGGACCAGTTCGAGAAGAAGTTTGGACAACTTCGAGAAGAAGTTTGAACAACTTCAAGTTTAAGTATGGACAACTTCGAGAAGAAGTTTGAACAACTTCAAGATTAAGTTTGAAAAACTTTTAGAGGAAGTTAGGACAATTTCCAGAGAAGCTTTGGATAGCATTATGGTCAACTTGCAGTGAAAGTTTAGACAGCATCCAAACGAAGTATGGACAACGTCCAGAAGAAGTCTGGACAACTTCAAGATGAAGTTTGAAAAACTTTCAGAGGAAGTATGGACAACTTCGAGAAGAAGTTTAGACAACTTCAAGATTAAGTTTGTACAACTTGCAAAGGAAGTTTGAAAAACTTTCAGAAGAAGTTTTACTAAACTTCATAGGAAGTTTGATCAACTTCCAGAGCAAGTTTAACGACTTCAAGAGGAAGTGTAGACAAATTCTAAAGAAAATATAGACAACTTCCAAAGGAAGTGTAGACAACATACAGAGGAAGCGGACACAAGTTCAAGATCAAGTGCAAACAACTTTCAAAGAAAGTTTGTACAACTTCTAGAGAAAGTTTGGACAACTTCCAAAGATGTGGGGAACTTCCAGAGGAAGTTTGAACGATTTCAAGAGGTACTTTTTGAGAAAGTTTGGACAACTTTCATACTAAGGACAACTTGAGGAGGAAGTTTGGACAGGAGGTCGTTTGCACAAGTTTTTGAGAAAGTTTTGAACAACTTCCAGAGAAAGTCGGAACAACATCCAGAGGAGATCGTATAACATGCAATGTAAGTGTAGACAACTTCCAGAGGAAATTGGAACATCATGCAAATGCAGTTCGGACATCTTCCACAATAAGATTAGACAACTTTCAAAGACAGTTTGTACAATTTCTAGAGAAACTTTGAGCAACTTCCAAAGGTTAGGAAAACTTCCGGTGGAAATTTGGACAACTTCCATAGAAAGTTTGAACAACTTCCAGATGTACTTTTTGAGAAAGTTTGGACAACTTCCAGAGAAAGTTGGAACAACATCCAGAGGAAGTTTGAACAACTTCCAGAGGTTTTTTGGACAATTTCCAGAGGAAGGAGGCAGTTTGGACAGCTTTTTGAGATAGTTTGAACAACTTCCAGACAAAGTTGGAACAACATCCAGAGGAAGTGTAGACAACTTTTACATGAAGTTTGGACAACTGCCAGATGAAATTTGAACATTTTCTACAGGATGTTTATCCAACTCCTAGAGGGAGTATGGACAACTTCTAGAGGAAATTATGGACATCTTCCAGAGAAAGTGTAGACAAGTTACAGAGGATGTTTTGAATACTTACAGAGGATGTTTGAACACCTTCTGAGGAAATGTGAACACCTTCCAGACGAAGTTTAGACAACTTCCAATGAAATACACAGTTTGAATAGGATGTATGAACTTGTAATGTGCCAGCTGGCATACGATCAATAAATAGCAAATATTGAGCATAAGCATGATCATGTACATGATTTACCGCCCGATAGCTGCTACTCCGTGAGTGTCAGATCAGCTGTTATTACACAAGGCCCTAACATACATCCTCAATGTGTAATAACCGGTGATCCCAAACTACGATAAAACCAGCGCCGACCCCTTTCGAATGTGGGTCAAGTCGGGAATGGGTAGAAATGTGTTGACGTGGCACTCGCTTTTTGGAAGCCGTGACATAAATGGTTCAACGCCGTAAGGTTTAAGTCATTTAATATCATAGAAAGCGTCGGATCGGAAGTTGCTTTTGAAGGTGTTGATTGCGTTTCGAAGACAAACCCTGGGCTGTCGGCTTATAAATTTGTCAAGAAATTCAATGCCAGCCAAACCACCGTCTAAAGGATTCGCCTGCGAGAAGGATTCCGACCTTTTCAGGACAGTAACCAACCAGAAGTATAATCTAGAGGCCAAAAGAGGTGTCCGGAAACAGGGATGAAGAGATGGTAGAATAAAATGGCCGCTCAGGTTAACCAACAGAGTTTTCAAAATATGAATGCTATGCGAAAAAATGTTCGAGCTTTCTTCAAAACCAAATCGGAATATTTTTTTCGCTAAATTTACAATAAATGACCTCCGCTTTGAGTTCTCAAAACATTCATTTCATTGGCATGGTTCCGAGATAGATCCGTTTTTTTTTGCGTCCAGATATTAGATGCCTCAAGCTTTATTTTATTAATTACTGCACAATCATAAAACTTTCTAGCGATTTTTCCGTATAGTTTGAAAGAAATCAGTGCTGTCTAGCATATTATGAAAATACTCTCAGAAAGTTTTTCACCTTAACTGCTCCTGAAAACTTATGTGGATTTCATCCAATTTTTAAAAGTAAATGTTTCCATTGCATGATAAATATGAACTTGTAGATTGCAAGGACAGCAAAATTCACAAAACAAATTAGGTCACATCTTGATCAAATGAACCTATAAGATTTTTCCAAGTAACAGCAGCAGTTATTTTTTATTTCAGTGTAGAAGTCTTCCTGCACATAATAATGCCATCTGGTGCCTGGTTTCTGAATCATGTGTTTGTACACAATGTTTGCTCACGCTGTAAAAGTTTGACATCAATAAGTAGGGTAAGGAGAAAAATAGGCAACAAGTGAAATCGAGTTTTACAGTTGCATTTGCAAGGTAAGCGACCTTATTATATATTGGCGAAACTATGCCGATCTTTAATCGATCGTATTTTCCGGAGATGGAGGGCGTCAGGCGCAATCGAATTTAAGAAAAAACCTGGTCGTCCTCGCAATGTTTTAACTTCAAAGTTGGTGAAAACGGTACGTGAACGAAATCGTCGAAATGCTTGCCGATCTCAACTCATCCCGTAAAACCATCAGAAATGTACTTTAAGAAAAATTGAGATTCAGAGCATACAAAAAATGGTAAAGGGACCTACGGAAGCAAATGAAAAGAATATGGTAATTAGATGTCGGGAACTCCTTCGCCGACAAGGTGATTCGTTGGTTGTTTATTCAGGAGAGAAAAAAACCCGTGTTACAATAAATACTAAATCCTTAGAATTATGGGATCTATGCAGCAAGATCCTTTCATCAGTCCGAGCAGATTTCAAAATCACACACCAGTGGTGGTTTGGGGAGGTCGACTTTCTCTAGACTCCTCCTTTCCATAGAAAAGACTGTTGAAATCAAAGTAAATTACTACCTCAACAATGTCTTCAAAGGACATTTGATGAAATTTGCTTCAACCATCATTAAAAGCCGCAAATGAGTTTTCCAACGGGACTCGGCTCCAACAAATTCAGCAAAAGTTACGCAGGCCTGATGCATGGACAATTTATCGAGCTTTATCCCTAAAGAACTATGACCGGTCTCTCCACCAGACGTAAACTTATTGGACTTTATCCACCAAAACGCCAAATCATTGGGAATTGAGAAATTCAGAGCCACTTTGCAGAAAATATGGAATGAGATACTTGCGGCTTGTAATGTTTTCCGGAAACGACTCAAGGCGATCACTAAAACTAAGAGTTACTGAATTAAACTCTAAGTCTATCCTGTTTTACTTTAACATGTTAGTAAGACAATCTAACAAGAATCAATAAAAAAAAACTACAAGGGACAGCCCAATGTAGTTGTAAGTAAAGATGACGCAGGATTACGCAGAAATGTATAATGTATGCTGTTATTTTTGAAGAACCTCTTTTAGAAAAGAGGCAACGTTGACCGATTGGAGCAATCGGTTATCTGCCAAAGCCTTGTAAAATTCTATTCCTAATAAAGCAGTAAAGAACCTGCTTTGTGCAGAAAAGTTTACTCTTTTCTTGAAATTGGGGTGTTCCTGAAAAGGGCCGATAGTCATCTGCGATGGAACGATCATGGTGAACGGTGCGCACTAAAATCAAACAGAGTTTTAGCGTGTTTCCACACTTTACTGCAGTCAGACGTAGAATGATGACGATGTGATTGTCGCTCTTCTCTTTGTATTTCCTACACGGTATGAAAGAGACATTTAATATTCTGCGTTATCTAATACACATAAAAAGAATGCCAGATTTGGCATAAAGTCATGGGATATTTTATGTAAATTCCAACGAGATAGCGCTGAAATCAGGTCTGTTGTATGAAATATTGCAAACAATTTTGTTGTTTACGTTTACTTTGGCTTGCAATTAAATAAGGGGAAATCTTACGCGTCTGTTAAAAATTATTACTTTTTGCTGTGTATACGAGGACAATGTACAGTTGTTGATTATTCACACATACACACCAAAACCTTTTAGTCTATGACTCTGATGTCCGTGTTGGGGAATAACCGTTCAGATGCACGTGATTGGTACACGCTTGTTCTGACAATGCTTCACATTTATCATTTTTTCAATACTAAAATGTTTAAAACCAAAAGACAACATTGGAAACGACATGTGGTGAATGGTCCCGATCGATTGGTGCAGAAGTTACCTTCAAAATTAGAATATATTTCGTGACGCTCCAACTTTTTGCACTCGCAACGTGTATCCAAGTATAGAAAACACAGTCGTAGTCCTACGTCAAACCAACAAAAACCAAACTTATCACCTCATTCAAAGAATCCCTTTAAATCTCTAAATAACTAAAATCAAACAACCACATTAGATCACCAAAGTCAGCAGCCGTCCATAGCCTATCATTTCTCTGCCCAGTTCCTTCATTAGCCAACCCCTTCCTATTCCGCCCGGAGCCGTCGTCCTCAGTTGGGGGGTGATAACCCATGTTTACCCAGCAAAACACTCCTCCACCGGACTGTGGACTTGTGACAGCCCCAGACACGGTGTGCTTCACGTTGCTCTCAGCGGTGACAACCTTCAATTACCCCGAGCCAGCCGGGTAGCCGCATAAGATTTAATTCAATTCAAACGCCGCAGACATTTCTACGGCCAATAGTAGTGCCTTATTTAAGTATGCTCGACTAAAGTCTACCTTCTTTTTTTTTCCTCGCTTGCATTCTTCTCGCATTTTGATTGCACTCGAGAAGCATGCTTATTACTCCGTCCGTCTGGTCATCGCATCGGTCCGGTCCGGTCCGCCCGTTGCAGCAGATATTAGATTTTATTTTTTACTACCCCCTCAGCTAACGACGGTAGCAAACATAAACATAAATTATTCGACCGCCTATTTGGTTGCTGATGTGTGATGCAGTGACGTTCGGTGAGTTTCCCAAATGTGGTCATTTGCTGCCCCGAGCTCCTTATTCAGTGCAAACGAACATGATGGCGGCCGGAGCTGATTTGCACCTAGCAATGGGTGGAAGAAAAATTGCAACGAAAAAAAAACGGTGTCCTTTGATTGGTTGGTGGAAGATAAAATCAAATTTCGTTTCGCCTTGCGCATGAAGCGATCCGATTTGACAGGACGAGTAAGCTGCGTAATTGCGAGTGCGTGACTTACGCAGCCAGCGTCGCTTTGGCTTCGGTCGAACAGGTTCGGCCAAGGATGGGTTGTTTCAATCAGGACGCAAGCTGCTTCGGGTCAAAAAGCCGCGGTTGCTCGGTAATCAATACCTGCTGTATGGGTTTGGACCACGATCGACGACCATACAATTTACATTTCATTCTGTAAACATTCCTCGCCCCGAAAGCGCAAGGTTGATGGCAAGTAGCGCTCAAACGGTTGCAGCAGGAGTAGCAACAGCAGATAATCAAAATAAAAGAGGTTAAAATTATACTGTTATTTAGCCTCTGCTGCTATCTGCTGCTGCCTCCAGTTCCAGTTGCCGCCGGGATGATCCTCGGCCTTTTGCTGTGTGCGCTGGCTGAGCCACCGTGGATTATCGGCCGCTCTCTGCTCATGTGAGGTATAATGCACTTTTACTGTCTGCTCGTTGAGGGCTTATTTTATGGCTTGCTCGCTCGCTTGCTGAGATTGCAAGCCGTAAAAGTTGTGCCATAAAAAAAAATCTCGGCGCTCGGGTTCCTTGTAATTTGACGATATTTAAAAATCAAGTTCTCTTTGTGTTTGTCAAATTCGAAACAGACATCCCATTAGATGAAGGGGAAGGTGGAATTTCTCTCCGTCCTCGCAAAGTGCCCCAAATTACTACTGAATTAGTACGTACGAAAAAATGCCGGACGGTTTAGGGTCTTTGGAAACAGTCCAATTTGCTGCCATCTAAGGCTGAAGGCCCCTCGAATCGGTAGCACGCGATGCCGCCACTGCTTTGGGTCGGAGAGATCTCCCACTAAGGCTGCAAATCCCGAGCTTTCTTCCGCGCCAGCACACACACACACACATGTATATAATTTGATTGATCGAGCCGAGACCGAGGGAGGGGGTGCATACTGATTTACATGTAGATCAACTATGTGTACAGCCTCTTTCAACGGGGCGACGTCGCTCGGCTGGGCTACGAAGGGTAGTAATTAAGCTGATCTATATGCAAATGTGTGCCGCCCGTTTTGCCAAGTGAGAGTCTTCGACCCAGAGCTGCTGTCGTGTAGGAACGGGTCGGCTTTTATCATCCCACACTCTTTCTCCGCTCGCCTATCTTGGGCTACTGCTTCCTGGCGAGGGCAGAGCCACATCTTGAACGCGGAGCGAGTTGGAAAGCGCATGTTTGGGAGCAATTTTCCTGTTTTTGGGATCGTAGACGACGACGACGACGACTGCCCCGTTGCTGCAGTTATTTGAATCGCCCGGGGTCGTGTCCCACACTCTTAGGAAAAATCACGTAAATTTAAGTCTACTTGGATGCACATAAAAGGGGCAATCCGTTTGACAGAAATTTGCGTCTGTTGTTAAATTCACAAGACCATGAAGACTCGAAATGATAACTTACATGACGTGACGGAAAAATATAGTTGAGGTACACAAAATGAAATTTTTCAAAAGGATGTATTACAAGGATGGTGGAAGTTGTCACCATGTTCAGGTTATTCAATAATAGAGCATTTCCTGCCAAAAACGCTTAAAAGTATATTGATTTTGGCTCGACAATTTCCGGTTGTAATGCAGTTTTGTCCATAGTCAAGTTTCTATCGAAGATAACATTTTTCTTAAAAAAATCCTAAAATTTCCTTGACTAATTTTCTATAAGGGGTTTTTGCAAAATATGAATTTTATTTTTTTCAAATCATAACATGTAAACGATTATTTTGATCAAAATGTCGTCTGAGAAGAAGTTGTAGGACATTAAGTGTTCTTCGAGAAAAAAATACACTGAAACTAAAAAATATGTAAATTCATGCTTTTTTTGTTTTTCATTGATTTTCTAAAAGGACCTCCTCTCCGAATTTTCTAATTTATTTTTTTCTTGAAGTTTTATCCTAAAATCTGGTGAAGAGATTAAGTCGGTCACTTCTTTAATTTTTAAAACTTTTGTTTTTAAATTTTTATGGATTTTTTAATTTTGTGAAATCGCGTATTTTCTAATGTTACTTAACCAAAAATTGACTCTTCGTATTCATTTTTAATAAAAAAGCACATAAACACTTTTTTCGTAAGCCCAGCCGTTCTGAAGTTATTGCGAATTATATTAAAAGGAAATTTTGTTGTAACAATATTTTCAGCCATTTTCAAATGCTGGTCACGTTGTCCAAAATAAAAAGATGTTACATGATAGATTATTGAATATACAATACAATGGAGTCTGCCATACATTTGAAATGAAGATAGGTACAAAGTCAACAAAGTGCTATACATTGGAAAGTTCTTCACCTCATCAATTTAGTTTATCTGAAAGGCTTTGAAAGATTTTGAAATACTGCTTCTTCTCTCCCTAAACAAAACTATCCGAAACACACACACACACACACACACACACACACACACACACACACACACACACACACACACACACACACACACACACATATCCAAAAGCATCAACTTGATTATTTTCCATCGCATCCTAACAGTAACGAAAAAGTCTGGCTGCCTGAGAAAAAATTGCCTGTTTTTTAATAATCTATTATGAAAAATACATTTTGTTGTGGACATCACGACAAACAATCAAAAAGGGCGATAAAAATTGCAAAAACATAAATTTATGTTATTAAAATTCGCAATAATTTGAGAACGGCTAGGCTTACGAAAGAAGTTTCTCTATCCTTTTAAATTGAAAATAATGCATAAAACCTAGTTTCGGTATATCTTAATTATCATAAAAAATTATAACTTTTAACATTTTCAAAAAATTCATAAATATTTAAGAACAAAAAATAAAAAAATTAAAGATGTTCATCTAAAACTTTTCACCAGCTTTGAGGAAATAGCTTCAGCTTTTTAAAAAATAAAAATTAGAAGGATCGAAGGGAGCGTCCTTTGAGAAAACCAACGTTTTATGTTTTTAATCATGGATTTACGATTTTTTTAGTTTCAGTGTATTTTCTCTTAAAATACAACTTTTTTTAAGACGTCATTTTGATCAGATGAGTCGTCTGCGAAATTATTTTTTTTTGAAAAAATAAAATCCACATTTTAAATAAAAAATTATTCCGAGCTAATTTTGATTTTTTTTATGGCAAACGTAATTTTGTGTAGAAACCAACATATGGATCAAATTTCATTCAGATAGGAAAGAGTAGGGTCCAACCGGTTTGCTATTCTGGCTGGAAATGCTCAATATGAAAAAAAATGAACTCCGTGTATCGCTGAAAAAGTTTAACTTAAAAACATTTGTTTTCTGTTCCACAAATGTTACTTATTTCAAGACTTTTACCTTCAAGCGTTATATTTTCAAGCAATTAAATACGATCTATTATCCATATAATGCTGCATTAAATAATCGTATTATAAACAATGCAAAAAATAATAAAAATTACATGCAGTGCAAAATGTATGCATAGTTAAAATATACCTA
Organism: Aedes japonicus; assembly: GCA_034211315.2. NCBI lineage: Eukaryota > Metazoa > Arthropoda > Insecta > Diptera > Culicidae > Aedes > Aedes japonicus. The sequence goes on along the minus strand of JASCZW010019735.1, from coordinate 2,866 downwards.
TGTACAGGGCTGGTAGCGGTTATCTGATGTAATAGTAGTGACTTTAGTGACCAAAATGTCGCAAATAGTGACCAAATAGTGACAGATCCAGTACAAAAGTGACCAAACAGTGACTTTGGGATAGTTAAAAATTAACTAAAAGTGACTACTGAGTGTTTCAAATTTGATCGTTTCAAGTACTGCTTGATCCAGCGCCACTTTAGCCATAGTAAGGTTCTCAATGGCTTTTTTAAGACGTCTGTTTGATTCCATGAACAATTATAAATAATCGGACATTATGATTAACACATTTATGACAACGTACTTATCAGCAGTTCGCCTTTTCTCGTCCTCTTCCTTGTAAAGAATCTTCAGCTCCTTTCTTTTTTCTTTTTCAAACAACGGTTTTAAGGTATTCATTTATTGCCTAATTTGCTCTGCTTCTTCCTTCCTTGCTTATAATTAGCATTATGATTTGTTACAAAACGCTTCGTTATCGCGGTGTTTTCGGGCCCACAAACAAGGCAGTCATTCGGATCAGTTCGCTTCAACCGGGCAAGGCGGAAAGTGTATTTCCTTATACTGTTCTAAAAATGAACTAAACGCCAATAATTTGTTTTCATGTTCATGTTCATGTTGATGTTTGAATGATATTTACCAGAAACACTTCCAACTTGTGGAACTGGAGCCAAGTAGCGTCGACATCAATGGAAAATATCGATGCAAAATATCGCACGATTCACATTTGTCGATTGTATAACCGGCTGAATCACGAAAACTCGTTGAGTGCGCACACGATTCATGTAATTTGCATGTAAAAAATGACTATTATTAGAGTAAATTCAAAATTCCGAGCTCAAACGTTGTTGTCAACCTGCCAACGTTTTCGTTCCCTATAAACCCGATGAGCCGATTTGAAAACAGGTTGACATGGTTACATAATGTTGCGAATTCGCACGCCGGCGAGTTGTTGGCGCGCAAAAGGGCGAAAATAAACGTCAAACTTTTTCGCACGCTAATTTTGAGTGACTCATTCTAGAACCAAAATTGTCAGTGTTGAAACACGACGTGTTGCAAAAGTAAAAAATGTACTCATTTTTTTCGCAGAAATATCCCGTGGTAGAGACGATTGCTTTAAGTAGTGACTTTAGTGACCAATTTTCAGGAAATAGTGACTTTAGTGACTTTTCGGTGGAAATGGTGACTTTTTAGTAACTGCCAAATTTTCAATTAAAAATCGTGCACAAAATCTGTGCATTGATAAGCATGGAAAAATACGTCTCTTTGCATTGGTTCATACATTAGTATACATTGCAAACATAATCAATCACAGTGCACTCGATTTGTTAACGATTTGCGTTATCGTGTAATTGAAAATCTTCTTCCATTAAAATAATTGAACAGAACTGCTGTTCTGCTGCTCTTGCTAAGCTGTCATTCTCCATCCATAAGCAGTCGAAAGAAGAGTGCAGTTATTTGTCACTGCAGTTTACAAAGTGTAAATCGGATGTTTACACCTGTTTAAGTTGAAGAAATAATAACTACCGTGTCATGTGCAGCTGATTTAATTTCCGTCAATCAATAAATTGTTATTTTATCCGCGAGTAATTGTCAATTACTCTGATTTCCCCAGCAACCGGACCCTCCTCTTGATATTGACTAAGGGCTGATATTTTCACCTACGCTTAAGCATTAAACCAGGTATAACTAAATGGGTAAACCTGGGTTAATATGTAAGCAAGAACAAAGAAATCGGTCCTTAGATTCAAAGGTTTTTCATTGTTTCCAACGCTTAAACAAAACGCAAATGGAAATGTAACGCCGTTGATTGAAACTTACCTGCGTTAGAATTGCCTTTTTCAAGGTCCAAAGAATATTTTAACGGACCACAGTCCCCTGAAAGCGTTTATCATTTTTAGTTCCTAACGATTCCACCACTCACTCCTCAAGTTTGGATTGACAATGTTTGGACATGTTTGGATTGCCAATATGCAAATAAATTCTCACTTATATTACACAGATAAAAAGAAACATTGAATTTTCTGCGTTATCTAATGCCTCTATGTGGAATGCTAGATTTGGCAGAAAATAATGTGATATTTCATGTAAATTGGCGCCAGATAACGCCTGAATCTAGCCTGTTGTATGAAAGAATGTAAACATTGATGTATGGCGAATGAAAGATTGCAAGCAATATCGTTGTTTACGCATTCTTTGGCTGAGAATTCAACGAGTGGAAATTTGACACGCTTGTTAAAATTAATTATTTTTTTCTGTGTATGTCTTTTTTTGTCTAACATGAAAAATAAACTAGAATGAAGCAGGTCGTGTAAAATTCAACTGAGAAATTATTACAAGATGTGATTTCCAAGTCGTGTTAATTTGAAACCGCGTGTAATTTTAAATCTTTTTACATGCTCTTTTTGTGTGCATGGAAATAGATTGAAAATTACAAAATAATTTAACTGTGTATTCCAAGGATGAGAACGAATTTGAACTTGTGACTTGGCGTGCCGGCGAAACCGACTGTGTTGACAATACCAAAGAGAAGGATTATGTAAATATGCACATTCCACTTTGAAGTCAAATGGTATTTTTTTTTAACGCTTAACGGACTTCGATTATAGGTTACTGCTGTTGTAAATTTAGCATGAGGAACGTAGTTTTGAGTGTGTCAATATTTATTATTGTGGGTTTCAAATAAGGGATTAAGAAACACATCAAACAGAGCACACAGTTCTAAGGCTTGTTCGCGACCAAATTTGGACACCCCTAAATACTCTAGGAATACTTCATGAACGCATGATATATTTCGCAGACTGATGAACGTATGTCTGTTCATTGTGTAAAATCAATTTCTGGTGATACTACAAGCTTTTAGATCGAA